>JAMRYI010001298.1:0-33028 GCA_029231635.1 Ditylenchus weischeri
AACGAACCCTTCGGCTCAGTTTGGTTGAAATTGACTAAAACTGATTAAGTATATTCTCGATTTAATGAAACCTTTGATATAACGAACATTTGTTTTAAAGTTTGCAGAGAAAAGTGTCGGTATAACGAAACTTTTAAATAAAGTGTGCATTAACACATGGAGGAAGTGAAAGCTCCCTCTTCTCCAGGGTTACAAATATGTGGCCCTAGAAGCCTCATGTGGCAATACGAAGCCTCATCCTCTCGCTTTGCTACTCTGGGCATAAATTGTTTGTATTTAATATTTACTGCATTCATTCTAAGTTCGTATTTGCTCTAAGTGCCGCACCAAGGCGCTTTTTTCTGATATACAGGGTGGAGCAGGTATTTTTGGGTTTTTGAAATGGCTGTATTTTTTAAATTCAATGAACACATCAACCAGATCTTTTTTTATCAGATAGAAGAAGACGAGAGTTTTCGTTTAATACCAAACTTGTGCTATTAGTCTATCTGATTCTTCAAAAATTTTTGATTTAGTGCAATTTGGTGTTCAGGACTCAGGAAATAGCCTTCTGTGTGGTCGAATTCGGCAATTTGGGAAGTTGCGTTGCTGTGCAGAGAAGTTTCAAGCGCCAGTATCGCCTTCCACCTCGTGCGAAGGCTCCTCACGAAGACAGCATTAAGCAATGAATTGTCAAGTTTTTGGATTCCGGATATGTCAAGCGCAAGAAGAGAAGCAACACAAAGTTCGGGATTTTCAAGTGTTTCTTCACATTTCTTCCTTTGATTTCAGATGTGTTCGGACAGATCTGGCAATAGCTACTGTGCTCTCGTTCTTCACTGCCGATAGACATTCAAGTACTCGCAGCGTGGCAAGAAAGGAAGCAACTTCGTCAAGAAAAACAATTAAAGGCCGCCTTACTCACCAGATCTCACACCATGTGTCTTCTTTTTGTGGAGCTGGATCAAAAGCCGAGTGTGAAGTGTTGAAGAAACATTTGCAAATGTTCAAATTTTCTGTTATAAAGTTCAGTATTAAACGAAAACTCCCGCCTTTTTCTATCTGATAAAAAAGATCTGGTTGATGTGTTCATTAAATTCAAAATATACAGCCATTTCAAAGACCCAAAAATACTTGCTCCACCGTGTACTTCTTATTAGAGAGTAGTGGTGTGCTTTTTTCAATTGAACTTTCATGCGGGGCGCTTATTAGAGAGGGGCAGTGGCGGAAATACGGTGTTGATGATACGTTTGCCCAAAGGCTGAAAATGAGAACAAAAAAGAAGATGCCTGAGGCCAGATAGAAAGAGGTGTCTTTACTTAAACATTATTAGGCAAATTTTGTAATATATAACGGTATAACGATCTTTTTTCCGTCCCCCAGAGGGTTCGTTATATCGAGTTTTGACTGCACCAAAAAAAACTCGAAAATCTTATGTTTAATCCAAAAATGTAATTTTTGAATTTTTTCATCTCATTTCTAAAAATAAATCATGGAAGCCCCGGCACAGAACTGTTGTCGAATTCTAGACTCTGCAATATCTTTTCTGGAAGCCTTCAATTCTCTTGCGTTTTTTCGATTAATCATTTGACACACTGGAACGTTGTCGAGTCAAAACGGCATTTTATTTCTGAAAATACCAGACCAATTTTTCATAGTGTCTGGAGTTTCTTGCAAAGCAGTAAACACCAGTGTGTTTCAGTCAATATAAATAAGAAAAAAAAAGAAAAGTGCATGGACTCACAATTACAAAGAGAGCGGAAGGTGTGTGTGCTCACCAACCGCAAACATTGCATCCCTTGCAAAAAAGACAAAAAAGAAAAGAAAAAATCGATAAACGATTTCCTCTTTCTCCCCTTTGTAGTCAAACATATAGGGCTATTTACTACCATTGCATGCCAGTAAATTATATTGTTAAATAAAAAATTTTGTCGTTTTGTTCGGGTCAGGTTTGGACAGTACTAGTTTTTTCTAACATTTTGTGTGCTATTTTTTTAGAAAACATCAGGATTAAAGTCATTTTTTTGTCACTTCGGGCAGCAAACAACGAAAATCGGCGGTATCGCAACGTTTTTCCTAGTAAATCACAATTGTTGTTTGCATGTGTAGTCGAAAAAAAAGTTGGGTTCGCACCGGTGCGCGGAAGTCCTTCGACAAATTCTTTGAAAAATCTATGGTTGATTCATAATTAATGCGGATGGTACTTATACGGTTCCGCCCCATACCGGAATTTTTTCAAAAACAGGTTTTAACCATTTCTAAGCAATTCTTACACGCTAAAACCGGTAAAAACGTTGTTTCCGACCACTTTCCATCAAAAATTTTGATTTTTTTAGGTTTTCTACCTGCCTGCCTTCGGCAGGCAACCTACTTCAATAGGAAGCCCCTTTGGAGGTACATGGTCCGGGCCAAGGGCTGACCCTTTATATATCAAGAAATATATATCTTGAATTTTTGGAGGTGGTGATGCAATGCATAATTTGTGGAGTCAAATTCGTGACCTTTCTAATAACAATGATCAATGATTTTATATATAATCTATTTCTTTAAATCTGTGTTGCTCTACTATCAGGTCATACGGAAAGTATTGACACAAAATTTCAAATCCTTGTATCTCGCTCATTTGTTAACATTTTGTGGCAATCTTTTTTTTGGTTTGTAGCCCTGAGTCTACTCTATGGGAAATAACTGAACTTTATTCAACAACTGTCTTTCAACAACTGTAAATTCGACTGACCAAGGACAAGATCGCTGATCTTGGATGGGAGATTCTGCCGCACCCGCCTTATTCTCCAGATTTGGCTCCTTCGGATTTTCACCTGTTCTTGTCAATGCAAAACTATCACAGAGAGAAACAACGTTGAACAAGTGAAAGCGGATTTGCAAGCGTTCTTTGAGTCAAAGCCAGCGAATTTCTTTGCTAGAGGAATTGCAAAATTGCCAGAAAGATGGGAAAAAGTTATTGATGCGGAAGGATCCTATTTTGTTGAATGATTTGTTTATTGTTGAATAAAGTTCAGTTATTTCCATAGAGTAGACTCAGGGCTACAAAACAAAAAAAAGATTGCCACAAAATGTTAACAAATGAGCGAGATACAAGGATTTGAAATTTTGTGTCAATACTTTCCGTATGACCTGATACATATGCATATATTTTTTTAAATTTGTAGAATTTACCAGGTTTGTCTACAATGTTCTTTCTTCTTATATATATTTTTCTCCTGAAAAAAAATAAACAGCTGAGACAGCGCATGTATCTTTCTTTTTATTGGTTAAACTTCCTTGATATATTTCTTGATATATAAAGGGTCAGCCCTTGGCCCGGACCATGTACCTCCAAAGGGGCTTCCTATTGAAGTAGGTTGCCTGCCGAAGGCAGGCAGGTAGGAAACCTAAAAAAGTCAAAATTTTTGATGGAAAGTGGTCGGAAACAACGTTTTTATCGGTTTCAGCGTTTAAGAATTGCTTAGAAATGGTTAAAACCTGTTTTTGAAAAAATTCCGGTATGGGGGGGAACCGTATAAGTACCATGCGGATTTTTGTTGCCTTATGATTCTTTTGATCTATTTCTTCTTTAAATTTACTTTTTGTTTTAAAGTATGCCCTCGCTTTTAGTTAAGAAGAATGTCGAAAACACCTTCACATTCGCCATATCATGCTCTACCACTTTGAGAAAGGATGGAGGGCAGCGCAGTCTTTTCGCGATATTGTCGAACTCTTTGGCGAAGAGGCGATCAGTCAAAGTCAGGTGGAAAGATTTGAGAGTTTGATCATTAAAGTCAGATGGGCGACCTCATCTTGCAAGCTTGTGTCACCGGATTTGAAACGCTTGAGCCATCTTTCCACCTGACTTTGACTGATCGCCTCTTTGCCAAAGAGTTCGACAATATCGCGAAAAGACTGCGCTGCCCTCCATCCTTTTTCGAAGTGGTAGAGCATGATATGGCGAATGTGACGGTGGTTTTCGACGCGCATTCTTCTTAACTAAAAGCGAGGGCATACTTTAAAACAAAAAAGCAAGTTTAAAGAAGAAATAGATCAAAAGAATCATAAGGCAACAAAAATCCGCATTAATTATGAATCAACCCAATATTTTTGTTCCTTATTGTGATTTTAAAATATTTGCAAGTTTTCAGCATGTAGTCATTAGTTCCAAAATTAACAGAAGATGGTGTCAAAAAACCATGATACCCCCAAAGTAAAGTGGTCATTTTTTGAATAAAAAATTTTTTAAGACCACTGTTATTGCCATCGTCTGACCAACCACTGGGGTCACGCGACCCGCAAAAAATACCACGGAAAAGTACCTAAAACTTTTGGAGATTAAAAGATCTCGAAAAGCCACCTTTAGAGTGTTAAAGGGGCACGCTCGCCGACGATGGGAATATTTTCAAATACATGTAACAGGTAAAATCAAAAAAAGAATTATTTTGAAATGCAAATTTGTCCGTTACTCTGCCTGCTACAGTCGACGCTCGATATAACATAATTTTTTGAATCAATAGATTAAGTTATACAGAACCTCGAATAACACAACCTCGTAACAACATAATTTCGCTATAACATAATTTTTAGCCGGTCCCTTGAGTTATGTTGTATCGAGCGTCGACTGTATAAGTAATGAAAAACACTTTGATCGCCTGATGGCTTGTTCACGTACTTTGAGTTCAGATCAAGGGTGAAAAATCCGGACACGAAGGTGTTCACGTATTTCGAGTTTGACTATAAGTTCGAGTCAAACTAGAAAGTATTTATGTAGCTAATGTTATAATCTGTGTATATTAATTTATAATTTTGTTATAAAAAGGACAAAAACAAGTCCAATTACTATGAATTACTTTAAAAAGTGCTAAAATTACTGCATCAAGATCAATTAAATCATTTGCTTTTGAAAGTCAACATTCCCAATACCATTAAAAAATTCAACAAGCTTTATTCTGATATCTTTTGCACTTTGACTGTCTCGTTCTTCCGCTTCTCCACGTCCAAGTCCTCTCAAAGAACTGGACACTGCACCCGTCCTCTCCACATCTACCTCTTCATTCATCTCTTCTCTGAGAAAGTTGTGAAGCACACAGATGGCCCAGACAGTATGGTCGACTGTTTCATGAGAGCACTCAATTGGTGTGAGCAAGATCCTCCACTTCATAACCAATATCCCGAAGGTATTCTCGATAGAGAGATCAAGAAGGTAGCCCACGAGTATGAAGAGTGGCTGATCGAGCACGAGGAATAAATAAATTGCAAAATCGAAAACAGATGTTGCTTAATCTATAATAATTCATGAAAACGCATAATAATCCTATAATAAATCGTGATGAACATCGACTACATAATCAACACATAAAGACTTTCAAGTTTGACTCGAACTTAAAGTCGAACTCGAAGTACGTGAACACCTTCGAGTTCCACTTCAAGTTCGAGTTCGGATCAAAGGTGTCCACGCAGCCGAAAATCGAACTCAGTGCGTGAACACCTTGGAGTTCACGCCAGTTCGGACAGGTGTCCACGTAGCCGGAAAATCAACTCGAAGTTGAAAACTTGGAGTTCGGAGTTCATCAGAGTGTTCACGGCGAAAATCCCAAGCACAAGGCCAAGATCATCACAAAATGGTTCCAGGACAACAGCGTCGATGTTATGCAATGGTGTCCACTAGACCTAAAATCGAGAACTCGAAGTGAAGTGAACGACACAAGCACAAGAAGTCGGACGAACTATTCAAAGCGGTGAAGAAAGCATGGGAGTCGATTCCGAAAGAACGCCTGGAAAGCTCGTGGAGTCAATGCCAAGAAGATGCCAGGCTGTTATTGATTCTAACGGATATGCTACAAAATATTAAAATGTTGTTTTGGTGCGTTGTTTGGAATAAAATGTTATCGGGCGGTAACTTTTTTCGTGACCTTATTTTTGCATTGTTTCAAACTTTGCGATTTTTTTGCATAAATTTTAAATGAATCTTTTGAACAAAAATACCAGTTTTGTAGAGCGTGAAATTCTCTACAAGACTGTCTATTTCGTTTTCCCTTTCCGTTTGAAAAATAATTAAATTCAAACAGTTTTTCTCAAAAAAATGTGGAAATTCTGATCGGGCGGTAACTTTTTTCCGCAACTGTATATGACGCCTTGTTAGAAACTAGAATCGCAGGGCTACCTGTTGATGTTTTCACTCGTTAAACAAGGTGGAAAAATTAAACGATAATATTTTTTTTGCCCATAAAATACTCTTTTTTGCCCTTAGATTTCTTTTTTATTGCCCATAGAATTTAAAATGCCCATAGAATACTTGGTTTTGCCCGTAGAATTCTCATTTTTTGCGCATGGATTCTAATTAGGGTTGGCGGTTCGGGTACCCGTTTTCGGGTAATTGGAACCGAAGCCCGATTTTTTTTCGGTTTTCGGGTATCGGTTCGGTTCGGATACCCGAAAATTTCGGGTTTCGGGTATCGGTTCGGTTCGGATACCCGAAAATTTCGGGTTTCGGGTATCGGTTCGGTTCGGATACCCGAAAATTTCGGATCCGGTTCGGTTCGAGTACCCGAAAATTTCGGGTTTCGGGTATCGGTTCGGTTCGGGTACCCGAAAATTTCGGATCCGGTTCGCTTCCTCGGTTCGGCTACCCGAAAATTTCGGGTACCCGCCAACCCTAATTCTAATGCTTATAGTATACTCGTTTTTGGCAATAGATTTTGATGTCTATAAAATAAGAACCAACACATCTCCAGTCAAACGATTTGAACAAGCTTGTTAACGAGAGACACATGTGTTTTCTTTAGTATTAATATCTTCAATACCTATTGTATACCTCCCTATGCTCTAATAACCCTCCACCCCTCGTTTTTTGACTAGGATTTCAGAGTAAGGACCATTTTGATTCACGATTTCAAGATTTTTCAGGGGTTGAAAATAACTCTTCGTGGGTAGTTTATATATATAGTTTATATGTAGTTGTATATGTTTCTTTAATCTTTCAACAATCCATGTCTCCATATCAGCCTCACGTTTTATCTTCTTTGAACAAAAACAACATTTGAACGACGTTCGACAATAACAAGCCTACAATTAAAAATTCATCCTTGGGCAGGTCTTCCTCTCTTTTTTTTCTTTCCCAATATACAGGGTGGGCCAATTTTTGTGCACACTTTTGGACGGCCATAATTTTTTTTCTAGGTCGATTTTCAAAATTCTGTTTTCACAGATCGACTCAGTTTTCGATGCGGTTTTGTTTGTCATACCTTGCTCGGAAAAAAAAATTCGAAAATTTCAAAAATTTGCCTTGGTCCCCCCTATGGGTTGAAAATTGCAGACGTCATTTTGGTACATGTTTGAGTACTCAGGAAAAATGGTCGTTTTCAATCCATAGGGGGGACCAAAGCAAATTTTTGAAATTTTTCGAATTTTTTTTCTGAGCTACGTATGACAAACAAAACTGCATCGAAAACTAAGTCGATCTGTGAAAACAAAATTTTGAAAATCGACCTAGAAAAAAAATTATGGCCGTCCAAAAGTGTGCACAAAAGTTGGCCCACCCTGTATTAGCCACAGGATGCCTCGGAAATTGAATGGCTCCTTGCTTCTTCATCATCAGCATGAAGGAATGAATGAATTACCTGGTGATCTGGACATTTGCTGCAATTTGCAATTATTCTTTCGGCCGCTCGCAGGAAAGGGCACAGTAGCCGCCGTCAACCAAAAGAGACATAAAGATGCGCAGTGGCCACTGACTGGTCGCTGTCTTGCAGGAGTATCGGTTCAGCATTTCGTCGAAGATGTCGACTCCGAACTTGGCCTTGTTGTAATCCACGATCATTTTTGGCTTCCCCGACTGGTGCACGTCCTTGGCATGGTGGACTGTAGAATAAAGGCAGACTTGCTTTGTGTTCCGCACATGGAATTTGAGCAGTGTTTCCTGAGCAACGCCCTTCTTCCGAGACACAAATTGGAGCTTTCCTGTCTTTAAAGAAATCGCAAAAGTAAATTATACTTATAACGCCATTTTTTTACATGCAATGGTTCTTTCAAAAAAATCTTTGGGATTGCCTGCGCGGTTCTTCCTGATCGTCCCAAATAAATAGGTGCTGCTTTTCCATAGGGAAGTTCCGAGGTCAGAGCTTGTGAAGAAGTTGTCCGTCACAATGGTACGACTGCATCCCAAAAAGTCTTTGGCAAGCCTCATCAGAATCTAAACGATAAATATATTGTCTATAAAGCTTAGTGTTTTCTTACCTCTCCGCCGCTGCTCATTTCTTGTTGCTTGCCCAGATAGACCTCAGCATTTGATAGATACATTTGATAGATTTGTGGGGTCGACCAGGCAGTAAATTTTGATGCCAAATTTGGCACGTTTGGATGGGATGAACATTCTGAAGCTGCATCTTTCTTTTGGGGTTCCTCGTAGATATATCGAAGACCTGTTGATGCAAGATAACAATCTGAAAATTGTAAGCTTTTGAATGGAATTGTATACTAAGTGCGCTCACCAAGGAGAGATGACGGCTTTAAAGAGAATATTTCTTTGACCGATGAATTGTGTTGACCAGTAATTCCGAGCTTCAACCACAAACCAATCAATGCATGAAACTCGGATGCGTTTGTGGATGCCTGGGGAGAGACTTCTCTTTGCAGTTTCTAACCCAAAAGCCATTGTAAAATTCTTCCGAACAAGTAACAATGCAGTCTTTGTTGATTTGGTGGTCATCATCTTACTCAAAAACACTTTCAGAGCATGGGTCTTCTGCTTTCTCATACTCGTTGTCAGAAATATCTCTTTCGTCAAACTCATTCGCATGATAAGTAGCAAGCAAAAAAAAAGATCCAAAAAATTTACGACTGCGATAGTCAAAAGAATGACTGATGTAATGATCGTTTTCCTATATATCATTTTATTTTATCTTAACTTTTTATCTTACCTTTTTTGTATTCCCGTCCTTCAACCATATGGACCTATACCATTTGCTTAATTTTTTAAAACGGGCTAGTGTAGTTTTTTCCTGCGCTTTCTAATGGTATACAGCGTTACTTGAATACCGAGCTTTATAGCCCCTAAATTTGTGTTTCTAAGTGCAAGGACCAGTTTCGGAACTCTCACCTAAATGTTTCCTTGGCATGAAAACCCAGCATTTATTTATTGCGAGCGCCGAATTGATACACCATAGAAAGCATTTTTTCTGCCTTTTCTTTTGCGCATTCAATAAATTTTTGTGCGCACCAAAAAGTAGCATAATTTTCACTTTGTATGCTGATGACCCCCATTTGGAAGAGTACCATGTAAATGGGTCATTTCCATGCTTCTTAAACAGTTAAAAAAATTTCTCAAGTGCACACAAATGTTCAGCAGGAAATTCTACGTTCAACCCGGCAAACTCGTCGGTTTAAGAAAAAATTTCTTTTTGCATTATCTCAGAGACGTATTTATATGTATTTATAATAAAATGTGTATTATGTGAAATTTTATCGCAATTTCTAATAGATGTGGTGGCCGGAGTTCATTACAGCAACTCCTCCCAAAAAGGAGATTCAACTGCTTTTTGTGGGCCTGAAACGTGAAGAAAACATGTTTTCAGGTGGGGAGCGGTACTTTTTGAAAAACAAAATTGACCAAATTTTGACTTTTTGCCTTGGGGGACCAAGGTAAAGGATACTGCAGGGTACCTGGATTCCCTATTTTTCAATTTCTACCTTGTTTTCCTTACTAGAACTTGGCAAAAAAAGTCTGTTTATGCATTTTTGATCGAAAGGCTTGCTTGTAATTATGTTCAAGGTAAGTGAGTGCGCGCATCTCTTACCTATCAAGCCCCAAAATATTTTTTTTTCCAAAAGTGCCGTCCTCCACCTGAAAACATATTTTCTACATGTTTCAAGCCCTAAAACACACAAAAAACCCCTTTGCGGGAGGAGATGCTATAATGAACTTCTACCGATTTGGTTTCCCTTTTTTATTTCCGAATGTTTATAGGTGTGGCAGAAAAGAGTATTTATATATTTGGTCAATTTCTTCTATGGCCGTATGAGTCAGCAAACAGGCTTTTAGTGCATTTTATTCTATTATTTTTCCAATGGCTGAAAATACTGCCAAGGAGCTTCTGGTAGGTCTTCAATTGGAAATATTGGGTTGTAACATAAGTTCTGTCTGTTTTTTCCAACGCTTTCAAAATCTTTATTTGTAATAAATCGAATGCAAGTGGCGGGCGACTGTTATGTGGTTGCAATTCAACTCCACTGCCAATTCCCGAGTCGTTCGGCGCGGATCCTCGTGGAGAAGAGCGTTGAGAGCGTCCGTGTCGAGTTCGGATGGCCTTCCTGCGCGTGGAGTGTCATTCAGATCGAAATCGCCTTCTTTGAATCGCTTGAACCATCTTTGGGCAGTTCTTTCGTCGACAACGTCCTCCGGATAAACGGCCGAAATATTGCGAGCAGCCTCCGCGGCATTAACACCTTTTTTCAACTCGTAGAGTAGGCAGTGTCGCGTATGCAGCTTTTTATCAAAATTGTCTTCCATCTTCTTGAGCCTACAAAAGGAAAGAGATAGCAGATAATCAAAAAGTTTAAAAAGCGTTTTATAGAGAAAAGCATGAGCTATCGATTGGTATATAATACATATAATGTATTATTTTTCACTTCGGAAGAAATTTGCGTTCGAAAAAAACCGACAGAACTTATGTTACAACCCAATACTTTAAAATAATAATATACTTAAATTATTATCATAAATTACTATATTTTTTTCTCATAGAGCGGACGGTCGTTCTATTTTTCATTCTCCCTCATTTTATTTTCTGAGTTAAAAACTTCAGAAAATTTTACGGAAATCTAGATTAACAAACACAATTAGATTAGCAAACAGAATGAAATTGCATGACCATTTGATATTTTATCTCTGTCATTTTCACGATCATTTTATCACTCCAACGAGTCATTACTATCATGATTTAAATTTTAATCTTCTTGTTACAAAGCAAATTGATTCAATATCCTCGTCAATCTTTTTTCTCCAATACTTTTTCATGCTGACCACTACACCATATTCCTTGAAGCAGTAATTTTTGTGGTGCATATCTTCGTGGTTCAAAAAGACTTCTTTGGTGCAAAATGACTTTTCACAAAATAACAAAAATCAAATTTGCTGAAAAGACTTTTTGCACCAAAAAAGGCAGGCTTGTGGTATATGGTTCTCGTCCAAAAACGTCTAAAATCATCTTTTTCAACGTTTTAGCTGCCGAAACATGCTTAAAACATCTTTTAAGGTGGCGGTCGATATTTTTAGCAAAAAAAAATTTGACCAGAATTTGACTTTTTGCCTTGGGAGACCCACTACTGGAGATGTGCAAATAAGACTTAAATGCATTTCAGTCAAGAGTCTTGCTCGAATTCATGTGTGTGCGAAACCCACCTAGCCCCCTACGCCCCCTGGCTTGGGGTTGAGATGCGTAATCCCACATACCTCAGACACAAATCACTCGAAAGTGATCTGGATGCATGGAAAAAAACATGCATACCAGAGTTTCTATATGCGGTAGGCCCCATTACTCAAAACTATGTTCAACATCTATCCTTTTCGGTGATTGGGGTGTGTACAGGTACCTTTTTAGGTTGATTCACTTTGGTCCTCCAAGGCAAAAAGACTGATTTTGGCCGAAATTTTTTTTTGCTGAAAAGTGTCGACCGCCACTTGAAAACACGTTTTAACCATGTTTCAGCACCTAAAGCGTTGAAAAATGATGATTTTGGGCATTTTTGGGCGAGAGTCATATACCACAATTTAGTCCAGGGATGTGATCTGTCCTTATTAATAAGATTTGTCCTTATTTTGGGACTCCAAATCTTATTTATTTATAAAATTTCGCGTCAAAATCTTATTTTTTTGGCACTGGCACTGGATAAAATAGCATATTTTGCCAAAAATACTATAAAATGTCTTTATTTTGAGCAAATGTCCTTATTTTATCCCTGATATTCAGAAAGCCTTGGAAGAACGAGCTAAAGAAATTGAAGCGCTGAAAAAAGAGCTGCACAAATGCGAAAGAGACAGGTTTGCTGAAACTAAAATGCCAAAAGTGTTTAACCTCTGAAATACTGCAGAAACCAGCTAGAGACTCAGAAGCACAGCTTTGATGACAAACAGCCGACCAATGTCCAGCTATTGCTGTCACAAAAGCGGGAATTGCAAATGCAGCTGGAAAGGGAGGAGTCCGAGAAACACGAACTATTTTCGCAGGTATTTATCGCATTATTAATTTCCAGCGGTTTGGGTGATTCCCTTAGGTAGCCAGGCGAACGTATGTTTTAGCTGCTCGGATCACAAGACCTTGTTTCAGGGCATAATTTCATAGGAGACGGAAAAAGTTGTTTTGGTTTAGATTCCCTGTTTTACGTAGTGATCAAAATCAAATTCGCTAAGGTGTCCCAGTACCAACAAAACACAAATCAGTCAAATTTTTTTTAGATCAACCAGCTCATTGGAGATGTGGACGACCTTAAAAACAAACAGGACTCTGGAGCATCCACTCAAGCTCAACTGCAGGAACTGTCGGTTTGTTTTGACTTAAAATAAAAAATTTTCAAAAACTTTTTTAGCTTGAGAATGAGCAGCTGAAAAAAGACTTTGGAAGAAAGGTATACCTGGCTTTAGCATGTGACCTCTATTAATTTCTTCCTCGTTATGAGAGACAAAATACACCTTTTTTAAAGTCATCGAAAGCTTAGGAAAAGTGTCAGGCCAAAAAGAAGAAGAAAATTGCAAAATTGAGGAAGCAAAGTTCTTTTCGAGCAGTATTTCGCAATCAACGGTCAAAGGTCTCTGTAAAATCAGCTGAGGTACCAAGAAGATAATAGAAGAAACTGGAATTCCTATAAAAACTGAATGTAAAAGCTGCCAAAAGTTGAAAGAGCGAAGAGCATGCAGTCTAACAAACCACACACAGACAAAACAAATTCAATTAGTTGTGAATGCAAATAAAAAAATGGCCGATGGTGAACAAGCCGTGTGGTCCGTCCTCAGTCCCAGCCGGACGCAGTCGGCTTTGGACTTGGCCAGTTAAGAGTACGGCTAGCAGGCCAATTTTTTTTAATATGACACGATTGATGGCTGGAAAAATTTAAAAAATTCGCGACTGGATGGCGGACGCCTAGTACACAAGAAAAAAAACAGAACAGCTGGCAGACGGCCGGCTAAAAACGCAGGGATGGCAGACAGCTTGCTGCTATTCACTTTAAAAAAATCTAGTGAATATGCTAATAAAGGTCTATCGCAAACCACACCCCCTTCCCCGGCACGGAAATACCGTAGCGAAGCAGCGACATAGAAATTTAGTTTGATGTAGACAAAGATGAAATTAAAGGTTGGATCTAGCGAAATTAAAAAAAAACTTATTTTGGCTAAATTTTGCCCTTTGTTTGATAGAAATTGGCCCTATTCACCTTTAGGTGCCCACATTTTTTGCCTTGGTCCCTCCTGTTGTTTTGAAGGTGGTCATGTTGTCAGGGTGATCATGTTAACCATAATCACCATGATCACCATAATCACAGTATTGAAATAACTCTAATGGACAATGGAACCAAGGCAATTTTTAAGAAAAAACAACAGGGGGGGACCAGGGCAAAAAATGTGGGCACCTAAAAGTGAATAGGGCCGCCAAAGATGAAATTAAAGGTTGGATCTAGCAAAATTGGAAAAAAACTTATTTTGGCTAAATTTTGCCCTTTGTTTGATGGAAATCGATAGAAGTTATTGACAGTACTTGGTCTTCAGACTAACTATTCCAGGAAATGGCCTTTCAAAAAGTGTCTGAAGAACTGCTTACGTTACAGAGTGAAATAGAGAGGAAAGAGCGCACTCACAACTTGGAGAAAAACAGGTATTTGTGGTTCAAAATAACTGTAAAAAATCGAAATTTGTGCCAGTTTAGGCTGGCCGAGGAAGTGCAAGACTGCCAAAAAGAGATTGAAGTCAAATCCGCGGCATTGCAGTCTTTAAGTTTGGCTAAACAGGTTAAAAATTTGTAAGCATGAAATCAATGTTTGAGATTTTTTTTTCTGTTTGTATTTTTAGCGGTGTTGAAAAAATCCGTTTTTCATGAAATTACCGAATTTGCTCTAAAAAGGCCTTTCGAAAATCCAGTATTTTGCGTTTGTGACGTTGTGTTTCCGACCAATATTTTGGTGTTAACTCCTAGGCATGGGCGTTGAAACCAGAAAGAGGTTTAATCATTTTTCATACAGTCGACATCCTCTATAACGGACCGCTGGGACCGGCCTCAGGTGTCCGTTATAGAGGGAGTCCGTTATAGTGGGGGTCTGTTATAGAGGTAGTTTTTTACAAAAAAAAAATTAGGAGTCCGTTATATCGAGAGTTTTTTCGAAAAACAGTTTTATCCAACAAAAAAAAACAAATTTAATACAACCAAGCTAATATAACAACAAAAAATATATCGACGGTTTCAGAGAACAGTAATACTATTAGGATGTTAAAGGAGGTACATCAAGTGTTTAGACGGAAAAATTAGGTTATTTGATTCTGTTTCCTTTTACTCGAGCACTCTTAGGCCAAAAAATGGGCAACCGGATAAAACCGGATTTTAAAAGTATTTGTCGAGAGACAAAACCGGAAAAAGTTATTTTTGTCCGGTTGCCCAGAAATAATCTAGCTCGTGGCACATACAGGGTGCGCCAAAAGTCCTGACGCGGACATAAAACTTAAAAAATCTCTATTAAAACACAGCAATATCAAAAAAGCAAAAACACCATAAGAAAGCCAAGACAATTCTGCACAAGATACCTTATTGACAGAGGCACGCATTCTTTTTCGCCAACTTTCGACCAGCGAGGCGAACAAATTCACCAATTTAATTGGCTGGCCGCACCCTGTAAATTGCACTTGCTTGTAAGGGAACGTCCATAAATTATGTCACGCTGACAGGGGGGGGGGGTCCCAGCCCAATCTGACAAAATCTGACAGAGGGGGGTTGGGGGTAAATGGTCTTTTTTCTGACAGGAATGTCAGATTTCACAGAAAATTTTCTTGAATAGTTTAAATCAGTTTTGAAAATTTTGACCTAATTTTTTGTGTATTTGTTTATCTGTTTTGCACGTCATATAAAAATAAATGTATTTATTGCAAAATAAGATTAAAACATATAGTCCATATTTTATTATGGCTCATATTTTAAGTTTTCCATTTCTAATTCTTGATAGTTTTCTTGAAGGGCTCGCACTTGCCTCATTTCCTCAGCCAAATCTACTTCGTCTTCAATGACGGTTTCTTCAGTATCCTGGAAATCCATGAAATCCATTTCAAATTCTTGGCAAGCGTTTTCATGTGCATTTTTCCGTTTGACGCTAGACATATAAAGCCGACAATGCTTACACATCATTTTCTCGTACTTGTCTTTCATAGTTGGGCAGTACTGATCAAAGCAAATGGGTTCAGAAAAGCAGCTCCGGCCCATTCTGACATCTTCTGACAGGGGGGGGGTGGTGGGTCCCCAAAACCGGGCTGTCAGTCTGACATAATTTATGGACGTTCCCTAACTCAAAAAGAAGCATTCTAATGCCCTGACTAATGTCTATAAAATTTGTGTTGAACTACAATTTTTCTTCGATTATACAAGAAGATATGACGATTTTAATGAAGGTCACTTTTTAGCACAAAATCTAAAAAATGTAGCAAACGTTAAGAAAAATTAAGACAGAAGTCATCAAAAAACTTGTCTTTTTCTTAACCCAACGAAACCATCTCGCTCACCACTTATTTTGAAGCCAAGAACACGGGAATTGGAATGACCACTAAACTGACCACAACTGTTACACATTGAATGACTCAAACAACTTAATTACTTCAAAAAATTGCGCACATTTAAATTTTTTTTAAATCTGCGCAATCTGATATCTGGAATTTTTTTCAATATTTCACTGCCAACTGAACAGATCCGTTTTATCGAGGCTCCGTTTGTAAGGTTGGGGCCGGCTAAGGTGTCCGTTATAGAGGAAGTCCGTTACAAAGAAGGTAGAATATGCCTTCTTTTCGGCAAATCCAACCAAACCAAAAAAATGAGTCCGTTATAGAGGGAGTCGACTGTACCAGTATGTGTCATAACTCTTCGCGTTTTTTTTCAAATTTTTAGTCAGAATCGATTTTTTTCTTTTTCGCGTATTTATCAACGAGGAAGAATTGCACGATGCGATCAAGGAATTTGTGCGCTCAAGACCGGCCGGATTTTTTGTTAAAGGGATTTCAAAGCTGCAGGAAAGATGGGAGAAAATTGTTGAGGCCGAAGGAAATTATTATAGTTGCTGTTATGAAATATGTTATGCGTTGCCCTGAATGAAGATTTCAATGTTATTTGGAAATGATTTTCTATAAATGAAATAAAGAAATATGCAAAAAAGAAAAAAATCGATTTTGAGTAAAAATTTGAAAAAAACGCGAAGAGTTATGACACACACTAGTATATACCAGAGTTTCTTAATGCGGTGGGCCTTGAACTATTTTAAAATTCCATCATTTTACTCTTTTAGGGTGGTTTGCTTTGGCCTTCAAGGCAAAAAGTCAAATTTTGGTTTCAATAAATTGTATTCTCAAAAAAGAAAGCGAAATGAAATTAAAAATACAATAAAACAAAATTTTTCTCGCAAAAATTTAAATTTTGAAAAATTTTTGAAAAAATATTTTAAAAAAGTTTGAAACATTACCTAAAAGCTGTTTTTTAACCGCACGGGGGATGTTTAAAAAAAATATTTGTCCATTTTCCGCATGGAGCGCAAAACTTTTAAAAATCAGTATTTGATGTAAAGCTGCAGATAAAAAAAGTTAAACAAAAATAATTTAGAGCTCCCATGACTCCACTAAACTTAACTCCGAGAACAATGCTCTGAGACAAGAACTCCAGGAAAAAGAAGATTTGTTAAGGGAGCTGACCGAGAGCAACGATGAGTTAGGACAGTCGCTGACTGAATCTGGAGCTCAGATCGATGCTTTGAATCAACAAATCGATCAACTTAAAAATTCCTTGCAGCAACAAGTACACAAAATGGACAGCCAAGCACAAGATTTTCACAAACAAAGGTAGGCAAGGCCTATAAAAAGGTTATTGTTTCAAAGTAGGGTTGCCAAATTGCCATGGCTACTGGCTACTTCCGTGGCAATTTTCAATCGGACAAAGCATGGCAAAATGTATTTGTACCATGTGGCCGAAAAATTCCCGGACAAAGTTTAAAGCCAATTTTTTCAGTAAAATAAGAACGTAATGCATTTTTTGGTATCATCAGAAGGCCCTTGTTCTCCTCTCTTGAATAGCGTATCGCTTGTCGTTTTATGTCAATAAATTCCATGCTTTAGAATGTCCGATCTGAGAGCAGGCATTGTGCGACTTTGGGAAGAAGGGAAGAAGCAAAGTGAGGTACTTCTGCTGTTTGTACCACCCCGCCTCCACCCCCCGGCGTGGTGGATGACAAACAGCACAAGTACCCGAAATAATAGTAGCTGGTGCGGTGGTTATGAGGAACATTTAAGTCAAAAAAATAAAATCTTAAAATCTTCATTAAGGGTCAAAGGGTACTTCTGTAGATGAATTTTGTGTGATAGCAGCAAAAAATCCCGCTCAAACGCAATAAATTTCAAAAATATGGGTGGAGGGGACAAACAGCAGACGTACCCAAAGTGGGATCGCTCGTGATATGAATGTTCCAAAGCAAACAGTTTCGGATGCCATCAAGCGATTTCGTGAAACAGGCCGCAATGAAGACAGAGCAGCTGTTTCACGAAATAGCTTGATGGCATCCGAAACTGTTTGCTTTGGAACATTCATATCACGAGCGATCTCACTTTGCTTCTTCCCTTGTTCCCAAAGTCGCATAATGCCTGCTCTCAGATCGGACATTCTAAAGCATGGCATTTATTGACATAAAACGACAAGCGATACACTATTCAAGCGAGGAGAACAAGGGCTTTCTGATGATACCAAAAAATGCATTTATGTTCTTATTTTACTGAAAAAATTGGCTTTGAACTTTGTCCGGGAACTTTTCGGTCACATGGTACAAATACCCATCAAAATTGCCATACCTTTAACATTTTTAAAGAAATACATAAAAATTCAATAAAGATAATAAGATTGGCCACAATCCAATCATATTTATCCTTAAAGGCGCGAATCACCAACAAATTCAAGATGCGCAGATGGGGATTGAAAAAAAATTCGAAAAACTTGAGGCATTCGGACGAATAAAACAGCTTCTGAAGTTGAAATACAAATACCTTCACCTTTTAGCAAATCCTATATTCAAAACTAAAATTGTCGCGCATTTTTAAAACACTAACGTGAAGCAATGAATATGCCATTTACAGGCACGACATGGAGGCAGAAATGAC
Organism: Ditylenchus weischeri; assembly: GCA_029231635.1. Lineage (NCBI taxonomy): Eukaryota > Metazoa > Nematoda > Chromadorea > Rhabditida > Anguinidae > Ditylenchus > Ditylenchus weischeri. The sequence goes on from JAMRYI010001298.1 coordinate 18,341, forward strand.
ATCATTGCGCCAAAAAACCCAGATAGCTGAGCATTCTCTAGAACAATTAACACACAAAGTGGAGGAAACGCAGAAAGAAAAGGAAAAATCAGCATTAAATCATGAAATGAGGGAAGACTTGAGTACTCTTATGAATTCTTTGAAAGAGGCCAAGGAACAATTAGGGTAAACTGGGATTTTAGAAAATTTTGTAACAAAATTTGTCCGATTTCAGAGCTAAAGAGGCTGAAATAGCTAGCTTGAGAAAACACTGCCAAAGTCTAAAGGTGGAAATGGATGGATTGGTGAAGAAAAGCAATAACCTTGATGAGAAATCTTGTGAAAAATGCTTTTTGAAAGACGATCAGCTTAGGAATCTAAATTCCCAACTGGCACTACTTAGACAGATCACGGACAAGCAAGAAGATTTCAGGTAAGGAGCGCTTATTAAAAAGAATACAGTAGGCCGCTTCGACTTTTTTCCATAGTTGTCAGGTACTAAATGTATTGGGTTTGACAGCGGCGATTTTTTTTTATTGCTTTTTTCACGCTTATGAGGCGCCGGTGCTTATCTGAAAACTGGCGGAGCGCCGGCTAAGCGCCGTCGAAGATTAAGAAAAAGCAAAAAAAACCTGTTCGAAAAAAAATTCTGCTCCGAGATACACATACGCTAAGTTGAGGAGGTGCCCTTATGAGAGCGGGTGCTCCTATTAGAGGAAAAACAGTATTTATTGTCATCATAGCGTCGGGCTAAGCGCCAACGCTAAGGTGGCGCCGGCGCTTAGTCTGGTGCCGGCGGGTCGTCGGCTAAACGCCGGCACCATAACCGCTGTCGCTAACATGACGCCGGCGCATATCATCAAGCCGGCGCTCCGCCGTCGCAAAACAAACCTGATTGCAATGTAATGAAAAGTTTTCTATCCAAAATTAGCAGATATTAACACATATTTGGATATGATACCTGACTTTTGAATTCCCCTTGTGAATATCTAACAATAAAAAAGTTTGCAGGTGCAAGGCCACTTTTGTTCAATTGTCTCAGTACTCGTCGGTCAGCTTGATTAAGACATCAGTGTAAACCATCTGCGATTCGTCCGAAACCTTTAAAGGCTCACTTCTAAAAACCACCCAAATACCAACAAATAGAAAAGCTGCACCAAGATGAACTTCTTGCTCCTCGAGGACGAGTTGATCGCAGAAGCAGAAATGCGTAATCCATTCTGTCTTTGATAGAAGCCACATCAGAGCACAACTGAAAAAAGGCTATACAAAAACTTAAGCTTACAGACAAAATTTGAAAAGAGCCACATGAATGAATATGATCTTGTCCATTTGAAAAATTCCAGCGCCAGGACGACGAGTAGTGAATTAAAATTCGAACACTACCTATTCTCAGTCATTGAAACCACTTCTTCGCTCTTTTACCAATTCTAAGTACGCGACTTTCGAGTTGTTATGATAGTCGTCTTATTAACCGGCGATCTAAAATAAAAAATTCAAAAGCTATAAGCAGAAACTTGAAAAAAACTTTGCCGTATTCACCATAATTTTCTTGCGCTGAACTTGAAGATGATGTAGCGCACAAATGTCTTCCTCCATAATTTTTTGAACGCTCTTTGAACGCACCAGCACCCCAGACGACATTATTGCTTTTTTTCTTTTTGTGATAGACCAACTAAAAAAATAAGACGATCGTAAGAAAAGTTACAAAAACAAAGACAACTAAAAGCAACGGACAACGACCAAACCAAATTGCCACGTCCAAAAAAAATTGTACAAAGTTTTTGCGGGAATTTAAAAATTTGTTTTTTGCTGTTTTTTGTTCGAGAAATAGGTGTTTTTCACAAAAAAGGCTTGAGTTTTTTATATCATCACTTTAAATTCATAAATTTCAGCACCCAAATCGAGCAGTTGGAAGTGGAGAAAAAAGAGCTATCAACCCATCTCCAATCCAAAACAGAACGTCTAGAGAAGGTGGAAGAGCTGGTGTTGAGACTAGAAAGCAGTCTGAAACTGATCGAGTCGGAGAATGCCAAGTCGAAAGTGTTGGAGATGGAGAGACTACACCAAATTCAGGCACTCAACCAGCAGTTGGTCGAGGTGGAGCAAAGCTTTAGCATATCCAAGGACGCTCTCAGCTTAAATGCCGCCAAGGAAGCAGCCATTATAGACAAATTGAAAACAGAGTTGGAGAATGAGAGGTTGGTTTTTAAAAAAAATTTTGAAAAAACCAGAACCAAAAACCGGCTTTGAAAAAAAACCGACCGAATGCAGCCATAGTTATATCTATAAAATAATAAATCTATCAACTCTCGATATAGATATCATTCCTTGAATCCTATCCCTGGCTAGGTCAAATCCGATTTTCAGACTTTTCTCCAATTTTAACTTTCATCGTGGTTCTAAACATGAGAAATATTCCGATTTTGACTCAGTCCCACTCCAACCACCGTATTTATTCTAATATAACCACCCTCTCTAATAAACCCACACCCTCAACTTTGAGGGTCTGTATGTCGGAGCAGAGTCAATATTTCACAGAGCTGTTTATTGCGTTCTCTTAACTACCACGGTCTCTACTGATTTCACTTTTTGAAATGGTCCAACCCACAAAAATCTTAAAATGACTCTAATAAACCCACCCCCAGAGGGGGTTGAAAAATAAACCCATCTATTTAAAAATTTCAATGTTTTTTTATAAAAAATATTCAAAATAGCCGCTCACTTTTTATTGATAGCTTTAGCATATCCAAGGACGCTCTCAGCACGGCCTGGGTGGTTATATTAGAATAAATACGGTATAAATATTTTATTTTTAAAACCGTAAGGCATCAGATAAGTAACTTGTTGAATTTTTTCAGATTACTGGTAGCCGAAAAAAGCCAGCAACTACTGGATATACAGAACATTGAAGAGAAAAACCAAATCTTGCTGAAAAGGATAATGAATGCCCTAGAAGTAGAGCATGTGGGAGGCATTGAAGGAGACCAGGAAAACCTGATCGTTCACAAATTAATTAACTACAAAGAGCAGTCTCAAGGTCTTCAAAAACATTTGGCTGAACTGGACGGGATCAAGAAAAAAAGTGCCACAGAAACTGCTTCCATGACCAGACTCATGACCGAGCTAAGAGAATCTGAAGAACAAAACAGGAAATTGACGGATGAGATCCATGAAATAAGGTCAAAACACAGTGAGGAACAGAAAACTGTGAGTTCTTACTTTTTGGGCTATTTTAATAACGGCTGGAATGCAACAGTTAACGATTAGTGAGCCTATGAATCAGCGACCATACCTCACATTTTTGTTGAGCAATAAGAGACAAGAGTCTGCTGAGTCTAACATTAGTAAACAAAATTAAAAACTTATAGATTTAGGGGTTTGAACAGAGCACCGTGTTTAATCTAATTAGAGTTTGTGTCTAAGGTACCGTATTTCCTCTAATAGAGCCCCCGGGGGCTTTATTTTTTGGATGCCCGAAAATCGGAAAATTTGGAATTCGATCTCGAGATTTTTGGGTGCTCAACTAAAATCTGAAAAGTGCAATCGGTAGAGCTCGTGGAAGTTAAGAAAACGCGTAAAACAGCTTTGCAAAAAATTGACTCTGGGCTGATATAGGTCCTCAAAGTTAGGGGGGGGCTCTATTAGAGGAAATACGGTATGTGGGTGTGCGCACCCCCGAAGGGGGTGCAGGGGGCTTGGTTGGTTTGAGATGCGCGCACTCACTTACCTTAGACATGATTCCGAGCAAGACTCTTGATCAAAAATGCATTTAGAGGCTCTTTTTGCCCAAAAAAAAATTTCATTTGGGGTGTGGTTATACTCCGGTAGGGTCGATTTTTTTAAATCAGTGAGAAGAGTAGGTTTGTCAGTTCGGCTGGTTGATTTTCGGTTTTTTCGGCAAAAAATACAAATTATCAGTTTGCGGATTTGGTTTTTGGTGAAAAGCATCGCTTTTCGGTTTTAGTTTTTTGGCCAGCCAGTCGAAAACTTCGTCTTTTGCCAAAAACATTCGATTTTTTCATATAGGTGTCGGTTGGGCCGGCCGAAAACCGGAATTTTTCGGTTTAGAGCGGCCGAACCAAAAGCATTGGTTTTGGTTTTCGGCTGCGGGCCGAAAGCTTCGGCATCAGTTCTGTTTTTCGGTCTGGCCAGCCGAAAATATCGGCAGGCCGACAGCCCAATACAAGAGTTTAAGGCGTTGTTAAAAAGTTAAGATTCAGGTCTATGCGTTCAGATAGAATAACTTTGACACAAAACCCTGCTAATTTTCTTACTAAAGAAAATAAATTAAAAATCTTCTGTCTTATAATTAGTTCATTTCAAGTCTCCGACATCTCAAAATTGACTGCTTCCGCTTTTACTCAATTTATTTGTTGGTCACCAGACATTTTGTATCAGTTTACAGATGCAGGATGAATTGGTGGAGAATGTGGGGCGATTGTCAGGCCTGTTGGAGTCTGAGAACAAGCGGCAATCAGCTGTCAAACAGGTGTGCATATTATTTCATTCAATTTTCGTTAACACCTAAAACCCACTCAATCGACAGGAAAAAGAACATTGGCATGAGGAAGCCAACAAATTGGTCCAACAAAAAGCTGAATTAGAGAAGAAAGTGGAAGAATTGGAAAATAAGCTGGTACAACAACAAAATCACCGCCCTCTATTGCAGCGCCAACACTCCAACACCTCTTTCAGTGATGAGGGCGACCCAGATGAACAGGGCTCTTTGAAGTTCAAAGTTGGTTTTTTTCAATTACTGTCTAGGCTCCCTTCCTGTCTTAAAAGCAATGTTTTGAAAGCGGTTTTTTGTAATTTTGAACCATATTTTAGTATCCCGATTTCTGACCCCAATTTTCTTTATGCCTATTGTGTAGAGGAGATTGTTTTTGGGCTGCATTATACCGCGTAGCCGAAAACTGGCTTAAAGCGTGTTTTTTTGATGTGTGAGCAATTAAAACATACTTAAAACGTGTTTTTAGAGTGCGGAAGGCCATTTTGGAAAAAAAATTTTGACCAAAATTTGACTTTTTGCCTTGGGGGACCAAGGTAAACCACCTGGAGAGGGTACGTGAATACTTTACTTAAGATAGGATTTGATTTTTTTTTGAATATTCATTTTCGTTTATTGCCGCAATAGTAAACATTTATTCGGTCTCCTCAACAATATCTTCGACATCAATAACATCATTTGGTTTTTCATTTGGATCTGAGTTGGCCTGAGTAGGAGCCACTCCTCAAAAGAAGAAGATCTTGAACATAGTTTTCCTTGCAGGGACCTACGCATAAAAAACTCTGGCATGCACATGGCTTGGGAGTTAGAGATGCGCGCACTCACTTACCTTTGAGATGAATCCGAGCAACGCTCTTGATCAAAAAATGCATCTAGAGACTCTTTTTGCCCAGTCTCAGTAAGAAAACGAGGTAAAAATCCTCTCCAGGTGGTTTACCTTGGTCCCCCAATGCAAAAAGTCAAATTTTGGTCAAAAATTTTTTTTTCCAAAAATGGCCTTCCGCACTCTAAAAACACGTTTTAAGTATGTTTTAATTGCTCACACATCAAAAAAACACGCTTTAAGCCAGTTTTGGGCTACGCGGTATAGTGCACTCCTGCCTGTTTCAGGTAGGGTTTTACGGATTAAGTGACGGAAAAAGTCCAACTTTCAGTGATGACGGCTGGGTGGTAAGGACAGTGTGGCAAAATCCACCCACTTTTTGTTTATTTTATAGCAATTCTGAAGAGTACGCAAACAACATAATATGTTGTTTGTCGCGAGAAGGAAAGCTCTTTCATCCTGGAGAAAAAAATCTGAAACTATAGCAAAACGTTGAGAAAAATGATTTTTTCGTTAAGATGTCATTGGGGGGTTGGCGGTGATGGTGAAATTTGGCATATTTTGTAGTTTTTACGGCAGGAGTGCACTATTTGAGGTAGCTTAAAAGTGCGCTTTTTAAGGGAAAGTAAGTCTTAAGCCCTAAAAACGAAGGAAAAGGCAAAAAAAATATGGGAAGGACGTTTATCGAAATAAAAATTTTCTCGATTGCTCTGGTCCCACCTATGATTTTTGGTCATTTTTCGCCTTGGTAACCCCTGTTGTTTATGTCAAAAATTTGATTTCTATTTTTAAAGCAAACCACAACAAATTTCCCGATTTATTCAATCATTTAAGAACTTTTTGACGTTCAAGTTGATTTCATACTGCGGTATTTTATTCCTTTTCGGCAACTGGAGCTGTGCAAAAAGAGACTCTATATGAATTTTATGGTCAAGAGTACATTCTCGGAATTATGCCTAGGGTAACTGAGTGTGCGCATCTCCAACTCTCAAGCCCTCCTGCGCCACCTTCGGGGGCAGACCAATTGACCTGTAGACCAATTGACCTGTAGACCAATTGACCTGCAGACCAATTGACCTGTAGACCAATTGACCTGTAGACCAATTGACCTGCAGACCAATTGACCTGTAGACCAATTGACCTGTAGACCAATTGACCTGCAGACCAATTGACCTGCAGACCAATTGACCTGTAGACCAATTGACCTGTAGACCAATTGACCTGTAGACCAATTGACCTGTAGACCAATTGACCTGTAGACCAATTGACCTGTAGACCAATTGACCTGTAGACCAATTGACCTGTAGACCAATTGACCTGTAGACCAATTGACCTGTAGACCAATTGACCTGTAGACCAATTGACCTGTAGACCAATTGACCTGTAGACCAATTGACCTGTAGACCAATTGACCTGCAGACCAATTGACCTGCAGACCAATTGACCTGTAGACCAATTGACCTGTAGACCAATTGACCTGTAGACCAATTGACCTGCAGACCAATTGACCTGTAGACCAATTGACCTGTAGACCAATTGACCTGTAGACCAATTGACCTGTAGACCAATTGACCTGCAGACCAATTGACCTGTAGACCAATTGACCTGTAGACCAATTGACCTGTAGACCAATTGACCTGTAGACCAATTGACCTGTAGACCAATTGACCTGTAGACCAATTGACCTGTAGACCAATTGACCTGTAGACCAATTGACCTGTAGACCAATTGACCTGTAGACCAATTGACCTGTAGACCAATTGACCTGTAGACCAACTGACCTGTAGACCAATTGACCTGTAGACCAATTGACCTGTAGACCAATTGACCTGTAGACCAATTGACCTGCAGACCAATTGACCTGTAGACCAATTGACCTGTAGACCAATTGACCTGTAGACCAATTGACCTGTAGACCAATTGACCTGTAGACCAATTGACCTGTAGACCAATTGACCTGTAGACCAATTGACCTGTAGACCAATTGACCTGTAGACCAATTGACCTGCAGACCAATTGACCTGTAGACCAATTGACCGTAACTATACAGTTAACTCGCTATACAGTCAACTCCCTAACGTCAAATCTTTAAAAACGTCTGAATTCGGAAAATTTGGAGGCAAAAGTATTTGCACAAGAAAAAAATGACTTACTGAATATTTTGATTCTAAATAAAACTGCCAAAAGTAACAAGTTATAATTCAAGATGAAAAATTCAAAATTATCGAAATTGAAAATGCTAATAGCAGTTGACCGAAATTTCTGTGATTGTCAAATATTAACATTCGACCGGTCATTCGACCATTTCACAACGGTAGGCCAAATGAATTAAATAATCCGTTTGGCCCCTTTTTGCCACAAATAGAAAAAGGGCCAAAAGGCTACGACCCGAAACGACGAAAAAAATGTGGGAGGTACTGTTTTTCAAAAATAATATTTTTCGTTTGCCTTGGTCCTCCTATGGGTTTGGTCATTTTTTGACTTATCTATCTCTGTCGAACCTAAAAAGATGGAATTTGAACATCGTTTTGTTTACTGGGGTCTACCGCATAAAAAAACTCTGGAATGCATGTGTTTTTACGCATCCGGAGTCACTTTCCAGTGATTTGTGGGTTTTCGCATCTCGACCCCAAGCCACCAAGTTCTCTGTTTGATGGGTTAGAGATGCGCACACTCACTTACCTCACACATGATTTCGAGCAAGACTATTGATCAGGTATGCATATAGATACTCTTTTTGCCGATCCCCAATACTGATACTGGGTAAAATACCAAAAAAATGACAAAAACCACACAAGGACCAAGGCAAACGAAATTGTTTTTTCGAAAAATGTCCTTCCCACACTTTTATTGCGCCGTTTCTATCGTTTTCACGGTGTAAAAATTACTTAGACCTCGAAAAAACGCATTTTTGGGCTACCCCAAATAGTGTAATCCGTCCAAAAAATGTCTACCGCCAACTTAATTATTAAAAACACGTTTTCCTTTGTGGCCAAGCATGTACTCAAATTGGCGACAGACGTTCCCCGTCCCAAATACTATATAGAGATGTGGCTGCGTTTAAAAAGCATGGTCTTTTTTTTTAATTCATGCAAATTAAGCATATTTTTTTACAACTTTAGGCTAAATTGCGCTGTACCCCTCCCACTCAATTGCGCTCTACCCCTCCCACTCAATTGCGCTCTACCCCTCCCCAATTGCGCTCTGTTTCATTCTTCCCACCTTGCCTCTCCTTCACGCTCTATTCATTTACCTCTCCCCTCCCATTCAATTGCGCTTACCACTCTTGCCTCTACCCTCCCACCTTCTACAGTCACTTATTTTCAGTTTTAGATGGCACTCAGACGTGATGGACGATCAACGCAGCAACGCTGGACACTTTCGGAATTGGATCGTCTATCTGAAAATTCGGACGCTTTGCTCTCTCCCGAGCTAAATTGCGCTGTAGAGCGCAATTGAGTGGGAGGGGTAGAGCGCAATTGAGTGGGAGGGGTAGAGCGCAATTGAGTGGGAGGGGTAGAGCGCATTGAGTGGAGGGTAGAGCGCATTGAGGGAGGGGTAGAGCGCAATTGAGTGGGAGGGTAGAGCGCACTGAGTGGGAGGGGTAGAGCGCAATTGAGTGGGAGGGGTACAGTGCAAGTGCTCCCAACTTTATTTTTGCCTAGAGCGAATGTCAAAATAAATTTCTGAATTTATGCGTTGTCTAATTATCTCTTGCAGAATCCTCAGCTGTGGAATTTTCACTTTGCCTAATTTTGACATAAAAATTAAAAAGTTATGGTCAAAATAAAAGTTCCAAAATTTTAGAAATGCTCTATACTACAGTCAAACCTCGGTAAACCGACACCTTGAGGACGATCTTCAGAGGTGCCGCGTTATCGACGTTTGACTGCATTGCAAAAATTATGTCTAAACTTGTAGTTATTCAATAAACTTTGATATTAAGGTCTCCAAACTAATGGACGAAAATGCTCGACTGGCTGGGGACCTGCTTAAGCTTCAAACCGGCATGGAGCAAGAGTTTCGAAGAGTTCTGCTGCAAGAAAAGCAAGTCTGGTCAGGAGAGAAGGAAGCGCTGGAGACTAGGCTCAAGCAGTCTGAACATCAATTGCAGGAACACATGGCCGATAAGCAAAGGTAGCATAGCGATAAGTAGTTGGCAAAAATGGCGTTCGGACATTGTCCATTTTAAAAAGAATTTGTCGCGCGACATTGTGGACGACATCGCGCGATTTTATGGACAATGTCATTCGGAAGAAAGTTTTGTTAGCCACTGTTTGATTACGCATCGAACTGGTTTTTTCAGGATTCGTTCTTCTCGTCTATTTTTACTGATCCTGAAAAAATCAAAAAATCAAAATAAAGTGGGCTGACATAACTTTCTTCTGGGCGACATTTACCATTTTTAATGGACAATGTCGCGCGACAAATTCTTTTTAAAGTGAACAATGTCCGGGCGCCGGCGAAAATATTTGATAAAATATGTTGGGCGTCTTGTACATAAAAGACTGTGTGGTTTGACACTTTGATGGGTTTCGATTTTTTTTGATCTTAATAATTAATCTAAAATTGTTTGATGGGTTTCAGAATTCATATACCAAAAAAGATATAGATTTTGAAACCCACCAAACAATTTTGTTGCGTTTATTCATTAACAATTTCTATTCTGCAACCTACTAAAAAATTTTGCTTAACCTTTTATAAATTGAAAACTGAATAGAAATAGAAAACTCAGTGATGTTAATACAAGACTTATACACTAGAAAACCCAATACTTATAAGCTTAGTCCTGCGGATTTTTGTATAAAAGGTACCGTATTTCCTCTAATTAACGCACCCCCCCCCCTTGATTCAAAATTGTGCTTTTGGCATTTGTGTTTTTGACTATTTGATCACTTCTTCTCAGGCAGTTACCAACCATTTAATAGCTCATCTTTCTGGCTACAAAATGGGTGGTAACTTTCCTGAGAGAAGTGATCAAAAAGTGGGTCAAAACGCAATGTTAAAACACGATTTTGAATCAAGGGGGGGGGTGCGTTAATTAGAGGAAATACGGTACACACCCCCCCAAAATTCAAAATCATAATCACTTTAAGAAAAACAAAACGCCAAGAAATTCAAAAAACCTTTTTGTCGCAATGGTATTTTCACGTGTTTTTGAAGACACGGATGTGTTATCTTGACTACTTTCAAGAACTAGTACCAATTTTAGCAAACGCTTTATTAGACATCACCAGCCACTTCCACATCAAGATCAAAAACAACATTTCTTACATAACATTCTTGAATAATTTTCTGTAAGGTCTTTTCTCTACTTCCTAGTGACGAGAACCTTCGTTCATCTCCATTCACGATCCGATGCAGTGACTCGATCGACTGTTCTGACAGCATTCCCCCAATGAAAACGGAATCTCTCTGAACACAGTGCTGAAATGATAAAAGTCAAATGTCTCTTCATATTATTAGCAATGTATACCTGGCATATCTCCTGTAAAACCCCTTAAGCCCTTTTGCTAAATATAGTTTCCTAACAATTGCAGCGATGGAAGACTGTGGGCCTGATACAACTTGTGCTCTTTGCTTGATCAATTCTGTCGGGACACGGACTAAGCATGCAGATACCTCTCCCACGGAAGCTCGGAGAGCGTCGCACAAAGGAGCTGAAAGCAGGGGGGATTTAAGAAATAATGAGATAGTTACGTGAGGAAATACCTACAGTCATTTTCAATCCAATGCTTCGTTGAAGAGTAGGTGAGAAAGAAGATTGCAGAGCCAGGAGCAGAGCCAAGAGCCACTGATGACATCCCTCTGTAGATGTGTTTGAACCCGCCAGCTGCTTTGAATCCCTTAAAAGAATAATATACTAGAAAAAATAGGTGATCCAGACACCTGTTTGCTTTGAACTCTGGTTTTAATCGTGTCTAATGGATAGAGACTCAAATCGACTGCTGAAACAGCAAGGTTTTCTGTCAGTTCAGCTAATCCTAAAATTGTCTTACCCATCCCAGCAACTGCTCCACAGGCTAAGTAACGAAATGCTTTTGTGTGGGCTAGATTCTTCACTTTTTCAGTCGGCGCAAACATGTCTTTGCCTAACTAGAAAAGCAAAAATAGCTCTTTTTAATAAATTTTGAGAAAAAAATTACCTTTCCCAGTGCACTTTTCAAGTCACGACGTTGCTGGCCGACAGCTTTCCACTGCACAACCGGACATCTTCCATTGGTGACAATGACACGCGATGAGTGGATGGCTGCACTGGCATGATAATTCCAAGGCGCTTTTGAAGAATTTGAAACGAATTTTGCAATTCCTGGTACGAAATAAAGTTAAGCATAAACAACTGAATTAACGATTCCTACCTAGTTGAGATATTCTCGCAGATGCTAGTTGAAGTGCTTTTGCTTGCCTTTGTTGACTTTTTCTCTTTTTTGCACTTCTTGCAGTTTCTGTTGCATTTGCTTTCATGATGTTCAGCGAATTTTCGACGGTTTTCACTTCTGTTTGACGCCTTGTTTGGACCATATTCGTATACCTGAATACAAGAAAAAAATGTAGTCAAAATTTGTGGCACAGAGGAAAAGCCGAAAACAACAGTTTTTGGAAACACTTGTTACACCAAAATGTAGCCCATTATCTCCACTACAAGACCACCAGACAAATTTTTGATAGAACACAAAATCTACGACTAGAAATACTTTATAGCCAACAACTCATTTTTTCTAGTTAAAAATGGTCGTTTTTGGTACTTTTTTTATTGGCCCCGCATGAACTGTCGAAAATGCGCATTTTTTTAACAATTTTTTGGACAGATATGTAGCAAATTTCTTGCTCTATCTGATAGACGAAAAAAATTTGAGGAAATAGTGAGGAATGGCTACGCAAAACCTGTTTTAAAGCACTATACAGGAAAAAAATTGTCCTCTTTTTTCCTAAAATCGTTTTGAAATGCTGATTTTCCGTAGCGTATTGTAGCAAGTGATGGCTCATTTGAAAGCCCATGAAACTGGGAATCTGATAGACCTAAGAGCTTGCTGAAATGCTTAAGAAATTCAATCAGAAACTGTAATAGAAAAGTTATGGTTAGAAACCACAATTTTCGTGAATTTTGATTTTCGCGCCAAATTTCGAAAGTGATTATGATTTTGAATTTTGGGGGGGTGTGGGTAGTCATATAAGGGAAATTTCAAATATTCAAAATGCGGGATCGGATAAATTTAAAAGAGAAATATTTTAAAATACTACATATTTGTTATTCTGTAAAAAGCACGCCTCGCGATGGCACCGAACCCAAAACCACTTTCTGTAAAATTTCGCACTTTACCACTAAACTACCGGAGCTGCTAGAATGGCGTTGGTGCGTTTGGCCGTTTTTATATCATTATTGACATTCTGTTTTTTCATGTTTTTCGGCAATTCTTCGTTTTTTTAACTTAGGCTTGAGTCTCAAGCTCAGGTGTAGGCCAGCGCATGTTAGCCAGGACTAAAAATGTCTTACAAACTACAAAACGTCTTTAAAAAAAAAGAATAAAAAAGGCGGGAATTAAAAAAAATGACACAAAACGGGCTGAACGCTTACTGTTGGTGCAAACGCTCCTCAAATTATGTGTTTACCTCCTCAAATCGTAAAACGAGTATCTCTCGGTGTTTTTCCAAACGTAAAGTGTATTCTTTTTGTTTAACATGTAGCCCTAAATCTCTATTTTCTAATGAGCTATCAAACTACCTCGATGTGTTTGAAAATTTGTTTTTATGAAATTACTTCTTGCTTTTCAAAACCAATTATTCTCCCACTTTCTCACATCAAATCGAGCTAGTTGATAGCTCATTAGAAACCAACCATTCAGGGCTACATGTTAAACAAAAAAAATAACTTTTTACAATTGGAAAAACACCGAGAAATACTCATTTTTAACACGCAAAGGGCTGAGTGTACTAACGGTAGCGAAATGCTCAGCGAGTCTCGCTGAGCATGTTTACAAAAATGGAAAATTCAAAAAGTCACTTTTTGGCCACTCCAGGTGCTCGAGAAGCATGGTCATTTTCGTTACCTGGTCTCCACCTAGGTACGTGAACGTTTGGTGTCGGTGCTTACTTAAATTGGTATCTCGGCAGTACTACTAATAGTGCAAAATGACCGCGAGGAGTTGTGCTATCTATTGAATATATGTGAGTCGATGTTTGTTTTCAAAAGATTGATAACCCACCCATTGTTCAACAAAGTCCACTTGCCCGAAATTCCTATCTTTGAGCCAAACTTTGCTCAAAAGTTTGAAATTTGACATTTTCTATGCTTTCTTGGTCATAAAGATGGAGAATTTCCTCAGCTACAAGATAGTAAATTTTTAGTTCCAGCTTTAAGAGCAAAACTGTCAGAAATAACAGGAGAATAGGGTCAGTCATAAAATTTCCCTATATAGAGGTTCTCCAAATTTCAAGTATTTTACTTATCTTTTTCTTTATCTTTTTATTCAAATAAATAAAAATATTTCTTTTGTGAAAATGTTTATTTACATTCATTTCAATGTTATGCATTGAGATCTGAGCGGTGGATTTGCACATAGCGGCTACAGACAGTGCACCGAGTGTGAATTCTTTTTGACATTTGAAGCAAAGGGCGCAAGTGTTTGGTTGAATTGTTTGTCTGGTATTCATCACTGTTGTGGGTTCTTTTTTTGTTTCTTTTTTCACTTCAGGCATATTGCAATCAGGGCAGAGTGTAAGCACAGTTTTATGATTTTTACAGATTTGCTTCTTGCAGTAGCTGCAGTCTTGTATACTTTCACTTCGTCCATATAGGTTGCAGATGTAGCAATGGTTGACTGGATGCGCCTTTTCAGTTCCCATCATTTTCACTTGTAGGCTATAAATAAAGTTCTATAAAACGGAAAACGAATCACAGAAATACCTTTCATACAAGCTGTCTATTTCCCTGAAGCCCTCGCTTATCCAATGACTCATTGCTCCTCCGCTCTTTCTGCTCGTGCATCAATTGATTTGCTAGCTGGACGATAAAAGAACGTCTTGATTCCTCTTTATTGAAAAGGACATTAGCATTCTGAGCAGCGGCATCACATAAGTGCATGAAAATTCGAAGAGGCCAGCGGTTTGTTCTTGGAGAATAGGTATATCTACCACACATCTCATCAAAGATGTCGACAGCAAATTTGGTGGCATTGTAGTCAGTTATCATCTTTGGTTTGCCACTTTTGTGCATTTCAGGCTGGTGATGTTTGGTGGAAGAGAACATAACTTGTTTTCTTGGACGAGCTTGAAGCATCATTAAAGTTTTATGCTCCCGGAAGACAAATTTGCTCTTACCAACCTAATAAAAACTGTTCGAATAAACTATTTGATGTGCTTACAGTTACCTATA
>JAMRYI010000471.1:0-128541 GCA_029231635.1 Ditylenchus weischeri
TGAATCAAGCCCTGGATAGAGGTTTTATCGAAATTTCTTTGACTTTTATGTAGCTAAATTAAGCCCTATTTATGCTACACGAAAAAAAGAACAGAATTTGGCAGTCATTTTGACACCAAATGCAGATTGTCCTAACTTTTTTTCTGCTAGGCAAACTATCAATTCTAACACCGAATTCCTGCTAAGTATGGCTGATTTCCTTAAAAAACTGCTCTTATAATATTAAAGTCGATGTCAAATTTCGAATTCCGCTCAAGACAACAAATATTAGAATATCGAAAATTGAAAGATGAGTGCAAAAAACTGTAGTTTGTGTGTCAAACACACTCTAACTTCTATGCATCCACAGACAAGAACACAAGTGTAGTGTGTAGCTTTTGTGTAGTTTCCTTGTGCTCGACACATATATAAAGAGAGCAAGATGTGTATTTGTTCAACTATAATCTACTGATGGCTTATTTTTATATTTCTACATTTTGCGAATTTTCAATTTCACGTCGAACTGTATATGTATAAATTAATAATCACAGACAAAATGGTACTTTTTGACTAAATATTCTTTATTTTACAAAAAATGTCTTTTGTTTTGAAATTGGTACTTCTTTAGTCACCCAATACTCGGATTTTTTGAAAAGTCCAACCCATTTAATTGACCCATAACTGTAGTGTTTCATAATTTTGACAATTTGGCAGCCGATTTCTCACTAGAATGTTATTCTTTTAACGATAATTCCTCCTTTTGAAGTGCTTATTCTTCGTATTATCAGATATCTCCTCTTTTTTGTTTATTTTTTCAGCTTGGTTCAAGCAACACCAGTTTTAAGTGGAAGGGGCATTAACGTAAAGATTTGTATTTTTCCAACCTCTTTTTTGAATTTTTTGTGATAAACAAATAACAAATGAATAAAAAACGTTTCAACGATTATTCTGGAAAATTATGCGGAATCTCAAATCTGTAGAAATAAGTAGCCAGAAAAACTAAGACTGAGTAACAAAATAAATAAAATTCTTATAAAAAGTAGCGATGGATCCCAGCTCTAACCCAAAATTAGCGCCAAAAAAAGTATTGTTTTTAGTGAAAAGACAAAACAAAATTGTTGTTGCTTTGGATCTCTTTGCTATAGAAAAATACATGTAGTTCTGACTTTTTTCAGTTATGTAGTGCGATCAAAACAAAGGTGTAGTGTGTAGCCAAGTTGTAGTTATATTGGACTTTAGAAGCAAATGTAACACTAGCAATTGTGCATTGGTGTTAGTGTTTTGTACGGGGTATAAAAATTCAAAGCAATTTCGAGCGTAACTATTCTTTTACTCACTCATCTGCAACGTTTTTAATAGGAAATGATATTCATAGTGAAAATACAGTAAAGTGAGTTAGATGATTTATGGTCATATCACAGGGCGCAAAAACGTTTTCATTAATAAGGACGCTTTTAAAGGCCTGCGAAACTTCATAGCGCTCGTTTCAAGAACCTTTTAATTTTCTCCTTCTAGACCTCACATTTCGAATGAGGTCATTTCGAGTTTTTCCTTATTCGAAATATGGGGTCTGAAATGAGAAAAATAAAAGCGTCTTTGAACGACCGCTATGCCATTGTGATCCACGCACAAAATTATGGATACGTGCCCGAAGGGCCAAATTTTGGCCATTTTCTTTATAAAATCACCAACCCTCCGCCCTCCCCCTTAAAAGGCATTTTAAGTTTGGAAAATGAAATTTCCTTCTGAAAAGCGTCCTTTTAACAAGAACGTTCACGCGCCCTGTCATATCACTACAAGTGTAGCACTATTTTTGTCAAAAAGTCATACACTGTGGAGATTTTCAAAAAAAATCGGAAATCGGGCGAGCAAGGTCTTACGTACAATATTTTTTTAACGGTAGAGTTCTTTTGATTCACCCTGTACAGCTTTTTTAAAAATCTCCATAATTTGAATTGTCAGTATCTTTATTAAAAACATGTGTTTTCAGTATTTTTCACTAACTAAACATGCCTATGCACCGCATCTACCACACTCCTGGCTCTATTGCCCCAGAGGACAAGAAAGCTATTGCAACCGGAATCACTGAGTTCTACACCAAGTACGTCCATTTGCCTGCCTTCTATGTGGTAGTGCTCTTTATTGAGGTGGACAAACAGTCTTACTTTGTGGGAGGCAAGCCCAATGACAAGTTTGTGCGCATAGCTATTTCACACGTTGCTCGCAGCTTTGAAGGCTATCGCAAGGCTGAGGAATATTTCGACATCTATGAGCAAATTCTAGCTCCCTACATCAAAGCCAAAGGGTTCGACTGGGAGGTTGGTTTTTTACACAAATATATCACTTAAAATCAACAAACTGTACGATTGGATTGAAAAATTGTAAATCATAGTCGACTTACTGAATGAAATTTCAATATTTTGGCAAACAGGCAAAAAAATCCAATCTGGAGGCTTGAGAAACATTAAGAGCTGTCTTGGTACTGACGATTTTCAAAAACATATTCTTTAGTCAAACTTCCATATATAGGGTGGCCAAAAAAACTAAAAAATTTGAAAAAAAAATTTTTTAATTTTCACTGCTTTTTGAAATTAAAAGTTAAAGTTGAAGTTAAAAAAATCAAATAAAGCTATAGAAAAAAGCAAAAAAAACATTTTTCCAAAAAATGAGCTTGGGGGACCAAGGCAATTTTTGCTGGGCTAATTATTCCAGAATCGACTAATTAGTGTTTCAGAATTCAACCAAAAAACAGAATTTTAATATTGTTATTCGATTTAATGACGGAAAATTTGAAAAAAATATGCTGCAACTTTGAACTTTAAAAAGTCTGCACAGTCAAACCTCGATAACAGGGCACCCTACGGAACTCGCTCTGAGGTGCTGTTGTCGAGGGTGCTCCATTATCGGTATGCCCAGTTATCGAGCCAGTCACACTAGGTGCCCAGTTATCAAAAAGTTTTCCGAATAACATATTTTTAAAGCCTTCAGACTAATAACAATTCTATGTCGCATCAACTAAGCGAAACAATACAACATTGGTTATACATAGGTTATATACCCATACACCCATACACCCATACACCCATACACCCATACACCCATACACCCATACACCCATACACCCATACACCCATACACCCATACACCCATACATACACCCATACACCTACACCCATACCCTAGCCATACCCACGGGTATATAGTATATACTATATACCCATACCCAGTATTAAATGAGGCTGGATAAAAAGTTACCTTTTTTATCATTGGGTATACACCCGGGTATATACCGGTGTATCCAACTGTCAGTGTATCCAATCAGTTTTTGTCAGGCGTTCAATCAGAATTGCACTCCGATGGGCTCAATTGCTCAGAAATCCCACTGCCAAAAACATCGAAACCACTCCAAACAGCCCAAAGAAGTATCGAATCACCCCATACCAGTCTATCAGTTTTTATATCAAAAATGTGAAAAGTAAGATGTGCAACCAGGCGGATTCGAGCCAGCAACCTCGGCTATGCGTAGTGGCCAAAAGCCAAAAATAACTAGTTTTTGGGTTTTACTACAGGGGGGAAGGGGTGGTTGGCAAATTTTTACATTTCAGTTTTTTTCACGGACTGCGCAAAAAAAATTGCGATATCGTGTCTCACAATTCTTAGAAAAGTTCAGTTTTTTGTTGACATATGCTAATTCCGAGGCCAGATTCGTGCTCAGCGTGGTCGATTTACTTATAGAAGTGTAATCAGAAAAATGAAATGAAGTCATTAAAAAATCCAAGTTTTGCCTTGGGGAACTTGTGCACCTGGGGGCTCCTTTTTTCTGTTAACTGTGAATAATCGTCACCTAAGTAATTTTTTTACGCTAAAAACAATAAAAAGATTGTTATCCGACGTTTCCCTCAGTTTTCAAAGATTTCGTGACATTAATTTGACTTTTTAGGAGACGTTAAAACTCTATTCACAGTAACATAATAAGGGAGTCCCAAAGCGCACAAGTGCTGCCTTGGTTCCCCTTTTGTACCTATTTTTTTAACCACAGGGGGGACCAAGGCAAAACGCGGATTTTCGAATGACCTCATTTCATTTTTCTGATTACACTTCTACAAGTAAATCGACCACGCTGAGCACGAATCTGGCCTCGGAGTTAGCATATGTCAACAAAAAACTGAACTTTTCTAAGAATTGTGTTAGGCGGGAATTTAAAAATAAGCAAATCCATGATACAATGGATTTGCGATTTTTGCACACAGACACGATATCGCAAGTTTTTTTGCGCAGTCCGTGAAAAAAACTGAAATGTACAAACTCTGCGAAAAAAAATTCTCTGAAACACAATTTTTAAAGTTTTTACGGAGGGTCTCAAAACCAGCCGTCTTTAGAGTGTTAATAACTGCTCGAAACAGATGCCGAATTCTAGCCGGTGCCGTGATTTACAACACTGCACCCGAGAAACTAAAACAATCTATACTATAGATGGGATGAAAATTTACTAAAGCTAAGGTTTCACGTAGCAAATCAAATTTTTTAGCAAAATGCGAATTTTTAGTCATTACTGGATCTAGGCGCTCAGTTATTGAGGGTGCCCAGTTATCGGGGTGACCTATTATCGAGGTTTGACTGTGTAAGATCAAAATTTGAAAAAAAAATAATTAAAATGCAGATAATATCATAACTTACATTTTGCAGCTATTTGCGAAAAAGATTAAATTCAGTCGAAAATGCAAACAATTTATTTAAAATTTTTTCGCAGCTTTAAATCTTTTTATCTGTTTCAGGTGCAAGTGGAGGAGGGCGAACGCGACTTTCTGCGAGTCAACGGCATGGTGATTCCCGACAGTGGTTCTGAACAAGAAAAAGAGTGGGTACGCTTGAACAAGGCTGTTCCCTACTGATCAAGTAATGTGATTGAGAAAAAAGACTATAATCTCAATTTCTTGCATATTTTATGATTTTTTGTATTTTTGTTAATAAACTCCATTTCTAATAAATTCAGACTTATTTGTTTTGAAAAAAGCTTGGAACAAAAAAAATTCTATGAAAAAGCTATGCTAGTAGCAGATACCACAAACCCTTCAGCCTATCCCCGCTTATTAGAGATAATACGGTAAAATTGAGATATACTTTTAAACTAAACAAACTCAATATATAACCGTATAGTTACCGTATTATCTCTAATAAGCGCCCCCTCTCTAATAAGCGCCCCCCCCCTCTACTTTGAGGGTCTGTATCTCGGGGCACAGCAAATATTTTGCAAAGCTGTTTTTTGCATTTTCTTAACTCCCACGAGCTCTACCGATTCCATTTTTAGATTTTGGTTGTGCACCCAAAATCTCGAGATCGACCCAAAATTTTTCCGATTTTCGGAGGGTTGAAAAATAAGCGCCCCGGGGCGCTTATTAGAGATAATACGGTAATACCAGGGTGACCATCTTGCCGCTTTTTTGACATTTTTGCCGCTTTTTTCGAAATAAAAAAGCGGCATTTAAAAGAATATTAAAGAGAATATGAACACGATTCTGGCATCTGTTTAATCGTTTTGCTGGTGTTTTGGTGAAAAGATTCCTTTATACTTCTTTATGTCTCAGTCTTCTCAATCGTGGACATTGTGTGGAGTGATGAAAAGAGTCGTCTTGGAGTGGAAACATTGGATTCGCTTATCTCCGTCAAGTGTAACAGTGATATGAATTGTTCAAGGATGTATGAGTTGTTTTTATCTGACAAGCAGTTGTTGAAGCAGGCTCGAGGTGTTGAAAAATATGCCTTCGGTCAATAAAGATGTATGATTGTATATTGTAGTTTTACTTTGTGCTTGAAATAACACATCTAATTTCAAAAATGTGCTGTTTTTAAATAATTTTCGCAATATGCCGCTTTTTTTTTAAATTTACCTTAAATGCCGCTTTTTTAAAGAATTTCGCCGCTTTTTTTGGAATTTGGGTTGGTCACCCTGGGTAATACCTACTTGATTTTAGGTGGGATGGTACTGAAATGGACTTTTTTTAATTTTAGCTATAAGTAGATTTTACCTTTTTCTTTCTATCATGGCCTAAATGAAAGCCTAAAATCGTGGCTACACATTTTTATGTAAAAGTTATGAAAAATTAAGAAAATTCCAACAAAACCAATCAAAAAAAAACCCAAAAATGATGAATTTTCGGACAAAAAGCAGATTGCAGGTGATGTTTTTGCCTGCAACTCAGCCAGGCGCCCCCATTTCCCCCTCGATGTGCGCCCCCATTTCCCTCTCGATGTGCGCCCCCATTTAAATGTTCTGAGCGAGTATAAAATTAAGATATACTTTTAAACTACCGTATTTACTCTAATAGAGCCAGAGCCTCCAATAGAGCCAGAGCCTCCAATAGAGCCAGAGCCTCCAATAGAGCCAGAGCCTCCAATAGAGCCAGAGCCTCCAATAGAGCCAGAGCCTCCAATAGAGCCAGAGCCTCCAATAGAGCCAGAGCCTCAATAGAGCCAGAGCCTCCAATAGAGCCAGAGCCTCCAATAGAGCCAGAGCCTCCAATGAGCCAGAGCCTCCAATAGAGCCAGAGCCTCCAATAGAGCCAGAGCCTCCAATAGAGCCAGAGCCTCCAATAGAGCCAGAGCCTCCAATAGAGCCGGAGCCTCCAATAGAGCCAGAGTCTCTAATAGAACCAGACCCCAAAGAGTGATTTTACCTACAAAATAACTTTTTGTTTTAGCTGCTTAATGGACGATATGGACGAAACAAATCTCGTGGATCTTTCGGAAGTCGATGAAGCAAGGTCTCCAAGGAAGCGGAAAGCGTACTCAACTGAATTCAAGCTCAAAGTGATCAAGCACGCGAAAGACATTAAATCAAAGAACTCCGTTAGCAAGAAGCAAGAACGGAATCGACTGGAGCACAGTAAATGATTGGGTCAAAAGCGACAAGTTGAAGCTACAAAGGTATTTATATCTTTGTTCTATTTTATCAAGTGTTGTATTGTTTCTAGTGAATCATCGCCAATTGGAAAGGCGAAAAGCGACTTGCTGGCGGCGGAAGAAAGCTGGACAATCAACTCG
Source organism: Ditylenchus weischeri (assembly GCA_029231635.1). NCBI lineage: Eukaryota > Metazoa > Nematoda > Chromadorea > Rhabditida > Anguinidae > Ditylenchus > Ditylenchus weischeri. The sequence goes on from JAMRYI010000471.1 coordinate 7,021, forward strand.
CTCAATGGATCCGGCAATATCGACTGCAGAAGCATCGAATTTCACGAAGGATGATTCAGCAGCAAGGCGAAAGGATGTTCAATGCGGAGCTAGATGATGGGCAATTCAGAGTTTGTCATTTCGTCTATTCAGAAAGTGTTTATGTCTTTTAGGCTAGAAATGGTTGGTTACAAAAGTTTTTGGCGTCATAATTTTCGACTTCGAGTTCCGACGATTGTATGCCAGAAGTCGCCTCAACAATATGCTCATAAATTGGTCGATTTCGTCATGTTTGTGTCGGAGCAACGAAAGAAGAACAAGTAAAGATACTGTATATGATTGTTATTAATGTTTTGTTTTAGCTACCAAGCAATTTACGCGTCTGACGAGACAGAAGTTTGGTTGGACCCAGCCGATGGAAAATGCGTTGATGAATTAGGAGCTAAAGAGGTGCATAGTTCTTAACGACTTGTTTAATCAATTGTTTTCAGGTTTCAGTAGACAGTAGACAACAGGCCACGACAAAATGCATGTAACAGTGATGCTTACCGGAGATTCAAATGGAAGAAAGCTAAAGCCGTATGTTTTGCTGCCAAGGAAGCGACCAGATATCAATATTGCCAGGAAGTACAAGGATAAGCTAAATCTTTCGTGGGCAGGCAGAACATGGATGGACGATACACTCACAGCAGATTATTTGCAGCGTACATTTGGAAGGTCAATGTTTGGCAAGCGCTTGTCTGGGATGCTTTCCGATGTCACATGAACGAAGCAACAAAGAACCGATTGCGTGAACAAGATCTTCACGTGACTGTCGTTCCAGGAGGCTGTACGAAATACATCCAAGTAAAATTTAGCTGATTCTTGTTAAGCTTAACGTTATTCTGTCTAGGCACCAGACGTCGTATGGAATAGACCTTTTAAAGCAAAGATTCAGGAGCTGTACAATCTCTGGATTATGAACGAAGACCGCATGGAATGTACAGTAAATGGGTATCGTGGACCGGCTTCTATGGATGTTTACTTGGACTGGATCTGCACTGCATGGGAGTCGCTGCCAAAGGAAATTATTGCCACGTCGTTTAAAGGTTATTTTAATTGATTTTATAAAGCTGTTTATCTGTTTTAGAATGTGGAATAATGGTCTGCCATGACGGAAGTAAAGACGATCTCATCCATTGCTTCAAGGAACACGGACAGGTGCCTGAGACACGATTGATGCTTCAGGGTGCTCGAGCGTGGCTAGATGTCGATCGTAATCAGGATGATGAAATTGATGCCGAGCAAGATGAAGAAAACGACTAATTGAGCGACGATTCTTTGAATTTTGAGTTTGATGGTTGAATGTTGTATGTTTGTTCTTTTGATTGTTAACCATTTATTGCATGATGTTACGTTACAAATAAAATTTTGATTGTAATTTGTTGGGATTCAAATATATGCATTTTGGCTCCCGCATTTGGGAACTCCTCATTTTAGCCCCCGCATTTCGGCCCCGCATTTGGGCACTCCGCATTTTGGCATCCTGATCCGGGAACTCCGCGTTTGGCCCCCGCATTTAAGCACTCCGCATTTTGCCTTCCTCATTTAAGAACTCCGCGTTTGGGCCCCGCATTTAAGCACTCCGCATTTTGCCTTCCTCATTTAAGAACTCCGCGTTTGGGCCCCCGCATAAGGACCCCGCATTTGAGCACTCCGCATTTTGCCTTCCTCATTTAAGAACTCCGCGTTTGGGCCCCCGCATAAGGACCCCGCATTTCGGCCCCGCATTTGAGCACTCCGCATTTTGCCTTCCTCATTTAAGAACTCCGCGTTTGGGCCCCCGCATAAGGACCCCGCATTTCGGCCCCCGCATTTGGGCACTCCGCATTTTGGCATCCTGATCTGGGAACTCCGCGTTTGGCCCCCGCATTTAAGCACTCCGCATTTTGCCTTCCTCATTTAAGAACTCCGCGTTTGGGCCCCGCATAAGGACCCCGCATTTCGGCCCCGCATTTGAGCACTCCGCATTTTGGCCTCCTCATACGGGAACTCCGCGTTTGGCCCCGCATAACTACCCCGCATAAGGAAAATTTGCCTGCCACCCCCTCAAGGATAGATGGTATTTTACGGTGTTTTAGGGGCATTTTTGGTTGATTTATAATATTTTTCTCGCCGGAGCTGCGCAAAAAGAGTCTTTATATGCATTTTTGATCAAGAATTTTGCTGGTAATTGTGTCGCAGGTAAGTCTGTGCGTGCATCTCCAACCCATTTAATTGACCCATAACTGTAGTGTTTCATAATTTTGACAATTTGGCAGCCGATTTCTCACTAGAATGTTATTCTTTTAACGATAATTCCTCCTTTTGAAGTGCTTATTCTTGGTATTATCAGATATCTCCTCTTTTTTGTTTATTTTTTCAGCTTGGTTCAAGCAACACCAGTTTTAAGTGGAAGGGGGCATTAACGCCAAAGATTTGTATTTTTTCCAACCTTTTTTTGAATTTTTTTTGTGATAAACAAATAACAAATGAATAAAAAACGTTTCCGGCGATTATTCTGGAAAATTATGCGGAATCTCAAAAATCTGTAGAAATAAGTAGCCAGAAAAACTAAGATCTGAGTAACAAAATAAATAAAATTCTTATAAAAAAGTAGCGATGGATCCCAGCTCTAACCCAAAATTAGCGCCAAAAAAAGTATTGTTTTTAGTGAAAAGACAAAACAAAATTGTTGTTGCTTTGGATCTCTTTGCTATAGAAAAATACATATAGTTCTGACTTTTTTCAGTTATGTAGTGCGATCAAAACAAAGGTGTAGTGTGTAGCCAAGTTGTAGTTATATTGGACTTTAGAAGCAAATGTAACACTAGCAATTGTGCATTGGTGTTAGTGTTTTGTACGGGGTAAAAAAATTCAAAGCAATTTCGAGCGTAACTATTTTTTTACTCACTCATCTGCAACGTTTTTAATAGGAAATGATATTCATAGTGAAAATACAGTAAAGTGAGTTAGATGATTTGTGGTCATATCATTTTTGTTCAATGAAATCTCTGAGATTAAATATTATCAGGTTTTAATAACTTTTCGTGAAAGATACTACAATCAGACAATAAAACGATAAATAATAAACGATAAAAACGATAAATTCAGAATTCAGAACACAAATTCATGTTTTGAAACCCCGTGAAATAGAATACTTTTCTCATCTCTGAGACCAGGAGGGTTTTTTTCATAAAATACATTTTGGTGGGCAAGTGTCGGTGCGCAAACGTCGCGCGACCCTCCCCTTGACAGTTAATCAGATAATACGTTTTTTATTTTAGAATTTTATTTTAGAGGCTTATTTCAATATGGACGGCAATAATACCGTAGAAGATTTGCTGGGAGAGATGGCAAGCTAGTTTAGTTTAACTTGGCAACATATGCATTTACGTCATGGTAATGGTTTTATAAAATATTTAAAACTTAAAAAAGTACATTGGTTTTTGGTGATATTTATTTAGTCAATCAGCGAGTGATCAATAATATAGCCGACGGTAGAGAAGAACTAAATCTCACACACACACACTGTGGTAAATGGACAAGAATTTCCATATTACACCGCAAAATATTATTCATGCTTTTCAGTTGAATGTTAAAGATTATATTGTACAAGAGATTGGCAGTAACCGTCTGCTGAATAATGACAGTACGCTTTTCAACCAACACTTTTCAATTGCTACAAGTCTAGGAGTTATTCCTCGAGCACATCCAGGTGAAAATTAACACGAAAAATACCGCCTGTTACATTGGTTTATTTAGATACAGAATTTCACGTAGATCATTTTTGAAGTATGAGTATGGGTGTTTGGATGTGATGAAGTGACCCAATAACCAGTTTGAAATGGACGACCATTTCAAGGAAACCGAAGAATATCCCGAGAGCTAGACACCACTTATATTCAGACCACATCTATGAATGTAATATGTCAAAATGACCGCTGGGATCTGCCCTTTAGAATGAGTGTATGTGAGCTCCAATCTGTTTGCAAAAAGATATACAACCAGCGTCCAACTCACAAAACCACCATTTTCTCACCTGCCAAATTTTTGGTAAAGGGACGATTGGCCGATTTTACGCACATGTAGTAAAATGCGGTACCTTTGCTGTTCCAAGTAATTTTTAACTTAATTTGTGCACAGTTGTTTACTTTCGTTACTTGTGAGATATGCCCCTATGATATACGTATAGCACAAATGAAGTTGGTAAACAAATTTAGACAGCAAAGGTACCGCATTTTACTACATGTAAAATCGGCCAAACGTTTGGCTTGGTTTCGTAATTTTCTCAAAATTTTATAAGGCATTTTTAAAAAATAAAAACTTCACGTGATAGAGCACAGAAAACTGCATCAGATACAAATGTTAGATTCCAAGTAAGACTGTGTTTCCCGTTTTTTTTAGCTGGTTGAAGAGAAACAGCCATTTACGACCAAGTTTCCATAATACTTCAAGAATTCCTCTTCTCGTGTTATTTCAGAGTGACTTTTGTTAAATTTTTGTGCTGATTTTTTGCATATCATGTAGTCCTTGAATTTCTCTAGAAGTATTGACCAAGCATTGTACAGTTATATACAGCTATGACGTGCTTTGGAGCAGCTTTCAGTGTAAATTTGACTAGTGGGGAAATGGTGGATTTGTGTGTTGGACGATAGTCATCTAGCTTTTTGCAGCCTGTTTGTCGCTTACGTACACTTATTCGAAAGGACAGATCCCAGCGGTCATTTTGACATATTACACTCATAGATGTGGTCTGAATGTAAGTGGTGTCTAGCTCTCGCGAGATTTTCCATTTTCCCTGAAATGGTCGTCCATTTCAAACCGGTTATTGGGTCACTTCATCACATCCAAACACCCATACTCATACTTCAAAAATGATCTACGTGAAATTCTGCATCTGAATAAACCAATGTAACATGCGGTATTTCTTTTGTTAAGAGACATTTTTTTCATTCAATTAGCTGGTGTGCCAGAAGAAGATTTTTCACAAAAATTTGCCCTTATTTCTTGTTTTCATGCTATTTTTTCTCCAAAACTTTAAACAGGTCACCCCACGTTTGAAAGCCTAGAATGTTGGCTACTCAATGGTATAAAAATTTCTTGGTTTAGTTCACAAAAATGTATATGTTTTATTGCAAACACTTTCGAATTATTTTCGAACTTTTAATCCAAAATAGTTCGAAATAATTCGAAAGTGTTTGCAATAAAACATATACATTTGTCAACTAAACCAAGAAATTAAACCAAGAAGTCCCCACGTTTGAAAGCCTAGAATGTTGGCTACTCAATGGTATAAAAATTTCTTGGTTTAGTTCACAAAAATGTATATGTTTTATTGCAAACACTTTCGAATTATTTTCGAACTTTTAATCCAAAATAGTTCGAAATAATTCGAAAGTGTTTGCAATAAAACATATACTATTTTGTCAACTAAACCAAGAAATTTTTATACCATTGAGTAGCCAACATTCTAGGCTTTCAAACGTGGGGTGACCTGTTTAAAGTTTTGGAGAAAAAATAGCATAAAAACAAGAAATAAGGGCAAATTTTTTGAAAAATTGAGCTAACTGTGTAACAACCCTAATAATATAATAAAGATTTTAAAAATAGTTATTATAGCTGTGAAAAAGACTATTTTTATCGATGAGGATTCATACTGTCAATATCATGAACATTCATAAAGACTTTGTGTCCTAATGATGGGGATTCCTAAAAATTATGTGCAGAAGGTAGGTGAGCCATTAAAAAAAAGCACAGAATTTTCGTAAGAAACAAATGGACGCGTGCCAAATACGATAAGACAAAAACTTGACCAAGGATTTTCGAAATGCCGTGGTGCTTCAATTTTTTTGTCTACAATTGGCTAATTTTTACTGACAAGCTGATTTCTCTCGTCTCTCGAAACTTAACCAAAATGACCAAATAAAACAGAAAATACCGTAAATTCTCTAATAAACGGACCAGTTAACTATTTTCAAATTTGTTTTGCTTTTTTAACCCCAACATTTTTTAATTTTTAAAACGTACAACAACTTATTTTGTAGATCTTTCCAAACTCTACAAAATTAGTGGTCGTACGTTTTAAAAAGTAAACAATGTTGGGGTTAAAAAAGCAAAACAAATTTGATAATAGTTAACTGTACGGGGTCCGTTTATTAGAGAATTTACGGTACGTTGTATTTTTGAATTGGCGCCTGCCTTAGAAAATGGACGATTTTCTCTCATCAGCCATTTGATTCGGCCATATGGCCATCACTCAACTTTAAAAATAACTCACCCGGGTAGAATTAGAACAAATACGAAACTTTATGAGGTTGAGGTGGAGGATGACCGCTTTTACGGCTTTCAAACTTGTAGAGTGGCTGACAATATAGGACATTCTTTCTCCCACCTGTCTGCCCACTGGTAAGACGATGTTGTCGGTGGATGAATATGTTGACCCAAGTTGCCCTGAAGAAAATTTGGCTGCGTTCAATTGTTTAAATGTGTTTATGGTGCTTGCTATTGCTTATCTGTATTTGCTGAGATCCAATAAACCGCACTTATCTTTTCTGTCATATGATGATGTGCATCATCAAGTTCCTTAAAAATAGTATAATGGGAATAATATTATAAATAATAATAATAAAATATAATAAAATATAATTAATTAATAATTAATAATAAGGGGATAATAAAAGAAATAACAAAATATTCTAAGGGAACATCCATAAACATGCCAACCTGACAAAATCTGACAAGGGGGGGCGGAGGTTAGAAGACCTTTTTTCTGACAGTTTTCCGAAAATTTTAAGAATTTGGGGATGTGTTCCCAAAAACGGCCTGTCAGTCTGACATAATTTATGGACGTTCCCTAAAGGGAATAGGGAATAATAAAATATTATAATTAAAAATGGGTAGAATTGGTAGCGCCACAATAAAAGCACTAGTTAGCGAAACCAAAAACTTTATCTCTACCGACAATACAAGTAAAAACAACACCGAAGAGTCAGAACCAAATGCTTTGGCATTTACAAGATCTAGTGGATCATTCTTCGTCTTCATCCTCAATCACGATCTTCCTCTTGGTAGCAGATGCCAAGCTTTTCTGGGCACGTCGACTCTCCTAAAATTATATCAATAAGCGTTTAGTAAGAAAGTAAAAAATATGGTTAGGCGAATAGCCGGCCAATTTCTCACTCAATCCTCAATACACAATTTTTGCTTGCCTTACAACCCTTTCCCTGTGGTTTGTACTTTGCCTTTCCAAACGACATTCACAGAACAGGGTCAAAATCACAGGGTGGACTAAGCAAAAATCTTTTTTTCCTATAACATGCGAAAGAAATTCTTGTAATATGCTGAATCGATTACATAACCAGTTTTTGTCAAAATTCACCTAGAAAAATGTTATGGCCCCTCAAAACTTTCAGAAATTTCACAGATTTCCCAGCAACCTTAAAAGCTTTATTGCTTACCCCATCAGACTCCGACTCATCACTGTCAATTTTGGCATCCCCGATTCTTTTGGCCTTCTCTCGAGCTTGTGCCTCTTCATCCGAGTCAGAGGCATAATTACTGCGATGATGGGCACCAAAGCTAGAACTGCGAGGATCGGCGGCTCTCTGGTAATTCTTCTTGATGGCTGCCAGCGACTCATCATCATCTGCAAATTGTCTAATTAGCGACCAAACAAGATGCTAGAATAACGCGATAGGCATACCTGAATCATAACCCCCTTCCAAGAAATTGGACGATAGACCGGTGACACGAGGACGATCTCGGACTCTTCTTTGATGGGACTCACGCCTGGCATTGGCACGCAATCGCTCCTCTTCTCTTCTAATGCTTTCCTGCAAAAATCTGGAGTTAGACTTGGCAAGACAGTAAAATTAGACCAAATGCGAAAAATTCCACTTCATATTTTACACATGGAGAGCTTACAGCTTGGGCTTGTAGAGACTTTATACAAACTTTTTTTTACTTTTTGTTCAAAAATGTTTTTGTCTAATGGCTTTTTTGTCTCAACAAAAATGACCACATATCCTACGTCAGATTTCAACCCATCGTTAACTGTAGAATTCCTTGTATATCATACGAATAAGTTTACAGCTATCAACATGCAGTCTAGACGGGGTAAAATCTGTCTCAGGATGGATGGGGTTTTTGCTCAGTCAGAAAAAAAGTTTATTTGGAGGTCAGCCAGTGAATAGGCCTTAATACACCACTGCTGGAATATCTTTTGTGCATTTAATAACCGCAAAAATGCCTACAATAAAGGCTTAAAACCCCAAAGTCTCTCAGTTAGGTTAGAATACAATTAACCTGTTTTTCCTTTTCTGGATTTGAGCCCACGTCAGCAATGACCTTGACCTTCTGTGCCTTGTTGCTCTTGTCCGCCATATTCATTGTCATCTTGCGGTGAGTTAGCGTGTCGGTGGAGAATGGCCGGAAGACTAGCTTTTCTTTGAACACAGCTTGGGCTTGCAGACCAGGACCTTGACGAATGTAGAGATGATTGTGGTCTGGAATCTTATCCTTCTCCACGTCAAATATTTCGTTGCCCAGATACAGAGACATTCTGCCAATTTTTTTCATAAAGACCACTTTTGATTGAATATCACAATACACTTACGTTCCATCTGACCACTTCACAATTTTGGCATTGCTTTCCTTGATTTCGTTCCCGTGCTCATCTTTTCGCATGCGCCAGCGGACGGTGTTTTCGATCTGAAAAAGAGTGTACAGAGCTCCAAGAACTTTTATTATTAGATAAAAAAATAAAAAACTTCCTCACATAGCCTAATATAGTCAAACCCCCCAAAAAAGGCCAGCCGTGAAGATCTGCCAAAGGTGGCCTTGTATCCATGTAGCCTCACAGAGAGAGTATGATTTACCTTATCTATTTGCTGGCCAATCAAGTCAGACCCACGGCGGCCTGATGTCGGGCTTCGACTTTATACTAGTAAAATAGAGGTATAAGACCAAAAGGCACGATTTTTTAATTGAATCCTAATCACACACAGTCAACTCTCTGTAAATTCCCTGGCAGTGGTACACAGTCAACTCTATGTAAAGCGGCGGGTAATTTCTTCAAAAAGAAGTGTATTTATTGGTCATCCTCTCACGACAAAGATTCCTGGATTTTCATAGGTAGTTAACCCAAATTAAAAAGTACCTTGAGCTTGAGTCTGGCTCTGCCTTCTTCATCCACCACGCTTTCATCTTCAATCTCGTCTTCGTAGGTCTCTGGATCAAACGGCTTGGTTTCGACGCTCAAAAAGTTAGGGAATTTGACGTGGAATGCACCCTGCTGACCCAAGTCAGCACGACATCTAGCCATTTCCAGATCTATTTGAGTGGGAGCTGTGTCTTCTTCTAGCTCCATTGCCTCTGAAATCCATAGTCAATAAAATTAAAAAGGCAAAAAATTAGCAAACGACCTACCTTCATCAGGATCAGCGTACATTCTAGGGCCAACGATATCTGAAAAAATGACAAGTCAAAATTAGTAACAGGACCACTGAGATTGCTCAGTGGCGAGGCGTATTTAAGAAGATACTTTTCCAGAATATATATATAACACGCCTCAATCTAAATTTTTTTTTATTTCTGACTTTGGGGGAGTTAGGGCAAGTTTTTGTCCCGTGGACTATTTAAGGCCTGTCTGACTTAGAATGACCACCCGCTGATTCTGACTCAGTATGAGACCTACCAAATTAACTGTAATTAATTAACTGTAAAATGCCGTATATTTCACAAGAAATTTTACAGTTTACGGTGGGTCTCATTCTGAGTCAAAATGACTAAAAATAGTCAGAGATAGTATAAAAATAGTCAGAGATAATAGTCAGAGAGATGCAGAAACATGCCTAACCCCCAAAACTTAGAAATAAATAAGTTCGAATTGAGGTGTTTTACATTTTGAATAAGCCACTATGGTGCCTTGTTGTTCGTGAAAAATTTGGGTCAAGCTTGAGATTTTCGGGTGAACAAGCAAAATCCGAAAATCGGTAGACATCGCGGGGGTTTAGGAAACAAAAAGGCAGCAATGCTGTTCCCATGTAAAAAATTGCAACATCAAAGCAAGTGTCATGCGTAGGTTTGTATTTTAGGGTTACCGGCGAGATAAGGGCGATCATCGCCAGTTTTCTAGATCGAGACGAGTAACTTTGAAAGGAATTCTAAAGCTCTAATCAGACTCCGGCGTAACACGTTACACCAAAAGCTGTACGTTGCCATATTTTTTTGGTTTTATTTGTCACAGTTCCATTCTAAGCTTACACCTCGAGGGCAACTTTGCGCGGACAAACCGAAAAAAATTATCAAAGTGAAGGGCTGCAGAGATTCTACTTAATTCGTCGCCAAGAACTTGTTTGTTACGTGACTCGATGTTACGCGGGTCATGACTTGCGCAACATCGCGTCGCGTAACTGATGAAATTATGGGGTTCGAATCTTTCCGTTTTCAGTATCTGAAGCATCTTTAATCGCTTTTTTCGGGTTCTCCTCAAAAAGTTACTCTAAAAGCGTAAGCTTAGAATGGAACTATGACAAATAACACTAAAAAATATGGCAGGGTAGAGTTTTTGGTGTTACGTGTTACGCCGGAGCAGTGTTTCCAAAACTCAAACTCAAGTTAAACCTTGAATTTAGTAAACTCAAGGTCGTTTTTCTCGACTTTTGTAGTAAAAATGGGTCTGAATTTTTTCCCCTATCCCCTAAAGTCAAGATTTTGGACTGAACAACACGTACTATTCAGAATTTTAATACCTTTTTTAAAGATGAGACAGCCTAAGCCGAAAATCCCCTGAGTTTAGCAAGGTCAAAGTCAAGGTAAACTCAAGGTGATTTTCGGCCTAAAAATGGCTATATCTCATCTTAAAAAGAAGATATAAAAATTCTAAATGTACGATTTTCAGCGTTTTGACTTTAGAAAATCAATTTTTAAAAATTCGAAAAATTTTAAGGAACGACCTTGAAACAAAAATTCCTGCGCAGTGGTAAAGCGCTGGATTTTTTCACAAAAATCAGATCAGCAGATCAGATCAGCCTTAGATCACAAAATCAGCGAAAAATCAGATGGTGCTGAAACCAGGTCAGAACAAAAGATCAGATCACAGTCAGATCGAACTTTGATCTTTTCGCAATTGAGAAAAATGATCGATCTGATCTGATCTGATCTTTGGCGATCTGATCTGATCTGATCGATCTGATCTGATCTGATCTTTGGCAAACAAAAGCTGAGAATCTCTTCTTTCATATTAACCCATTTTTGGCCGAATTTTTCGAAAAATTTGAGTTTTTTGGGAATTTTTTTATTGCTAAAAACGCGTTTAAGCATTTTTCAATAAAAAACGGTAGTTTGTTGCTGCTTTGGCCAAATAGACTTGTTAAGATATAATTTCTCACATTTTTTTTTCCGAATTTATTTTATTCATTTCTACAGTCAATTTCAACATTTATCACGCATTCCTCTATTCTTTCAGGTGATAAGTCTTGACGCATTTCAGACAAAGGCCAACAAGGACAAAAAAGTTTGCAAGCCAAACATGAGTCCTCAGATTTGAACAAAAATAACTGCGAAAAGAAAAAAACAAATAAATAATTCAAAATTCAAAAATATCATAGGGGGGACCAAGGCAATTTTTAGGACATTTAGGTACACGTGCGCATTAATGGGTTAATAAGATAAATTTTTTAAAATGTAGAATTTTGAAAACTAGAAGCCATTGAAATCTGGAACTCATTTTTATAGTCAAATTTGAGTAGTTTTTCAGTTTCCCGCAAAATTCATTTAAATTGTTCATAAGTCACCTGCTGCCCACTTTTGACTACTCGGAAATGCCGTGCCAAGCACGGCGTGCTTGAGTTTCGGAAACACTGCGCCGGAGTCTGATTAGAGCTTAAGAAAAGTTTTTTCACCTTCATTAATTTTTACGCAGAATTCCACAGCCCTAGGAATTGCAATTTTGAAATGCGCGAGTTTGAAAAATAGAGTATCAAATGTTTTGAAAATCCAGCGAAATTTGCACAGAATGCGATCCCAAACCTCGACGTATATTTCAGTTTTTTCCAGACGGCAATCACAAATCCCAAAAATTTTCAAAATCCTGATCCTATATCCAGCTGGTAGTACCTGTCCGGTTTTGCCAAACCTGCTATCAAAACTCGGAATTTTAAACTTGCACAATCTTATACCAAATCCTGAATATGCCCCTATAATCCAAATAAACACCAACCATCAGCATTAGTGATTTCCTTCTCCTCGTCTTCTCCACCCTGTTTGGAATGGTCACCGTCATCTTCAGAAGTGCTCATGTCATCGCCAAACAATGCGGATGCAACTCCTGACTTTTTGGCTGTCTAAATCCTTTTCGTGCATCAAACCAAACACAGGGACAAAGTAAAAATACCTTGATCTCATCTTCACTGGTCTCACCACCAGGGGATTTTGGGTGTTCAGGCTGGTCGTTGTCGCTGGATCTGCTCTGATGGGACTTTAAATCTGCGTCTGAGTCCTCCTCTGTGTCTCCTACAAAATGTTGCAGATTTGGGTAAGTAAGAACCAAATTCAACTGTAGCAAGGGACCCTCGTTAACTGTAGACGTCAAAAAATTCATCCCTTCTATTTTTTATTTGCTTTCAACTCATTTGTCCATGGTTTTTCATGGGCTGAATACAAAAAACAAGGCTGTGCTGGAATATTCGACCCTACTAGCGAATATCTCCCTCCAACGATTTTACCTCTATAAACTTAAGTAAAAAGTACCCCGATTCATGTTTATTTACCGCCAAAAAAGTGCGTAAAACTATTATTAGTCACAACTTTCATACGCTGGCCTACCTAAGCCTAAGGTCTAAGCCTAAACTTGTTGTTACAAAAGTATAGTTACAGCGATTTTGGGAAGGTCAGATTCTTGAGGGGGTGGGGGCATTCGCTAGTAGGGTCGAATATTCCAATCTCCAGTAAAATAGGGTAAAACCGGGGCAAAAAGACATTTAATTTGTCAAAAAATCCCGTTGCTTTTTTGTTCCAGTTTTCTTTTTATGGCCCAAACTGCGGTATTTTAGATATCCGGTTTTCCTTGCGGTCTTTTCTAGATCTGCTACAGTCTTGATGCATACAGGGTGTGTCAAAAAAAAGCTGACACTTTCGAAAAATTTTGTCAAGGGCTTCCGCACACCGTCTGAACTACATATTTTTTCGGTGTAACCAAGGATGTTTAAATAACAGTTGTGAGGACGGTTCCGAATCCTCTCATTCTGCAGTAACCTTAGGTCTAGCTGTCTAACCATGAGATTAACGTGGCTCGCTGCAGAGGGCTAACTCACTAAGTAGTTGATTCCCATATGCGTATGCTCGCACTTGAAGCTGACCTTTTGACCTAGTGCTTCAACTGTCCATCCTGGTTACACCAAATTTAATAGGAATTCAAGAGAACTTTCTAACAAGCTTTTTAGCAAGAAACAATCTGTAGAAAAATTCATAAAACAGCTAAAAATTAAATCAAACAAACATTATTTTAAAATGTCCGCGTTTTTTGACGCATCCAGTATAACCATCCCTGGGTTCAAAAACCAATAAAATATTTTTCCGATGTGTTGGTCCTCCAAGCTGATTTGTTCGAGATTTGTTCACTGTTCTTTTTCTCAAAATCGTGATTTACATTAATTGGGCGAGTTTGCAATGCCCCAATTTGAAAAGTCCAATTTTCTCATGCCCAATCACCAACAGTTTTACCGTTAAGACGTGCGGCTCTCCATATAGTGAACCCTGTTTCTAAAAATAGTGGTTCACTAAATCAAGAACCTTGGGTCTTAAAAAAGTTTTGGTCAAACCCAAAAAGGACTATACGTTCGGCTCAGATTATAGTGGCACCTTGGAGTAGGTCTGAGATGTCTCATTTTAACCATAATCGACTGCGAGCGCGTCAAAATCTCTGAAAAAATGTTACGAGCAAACAAAACTATGGTTGTCTACAGGGTCCATGATTCACGAACATTCCTCGAAAATCAAAATTTTCTTACCTATATTCAGTTTTTGAGGCTGTGTATCAATTGGATCACCCTCCTCCTTACCACCACTTTCATGCTTAGAGCCTGCACTACTGGATGAAGCAGATGACGATCTAGTTGGTTTAGCTTGATAATGAGTAGCTACAGATGGTTGCTCTTCAAGATTAGGGGAAGTTGGAGCTTCATATTTATGGTCTGATGAGTTTTCGTAATCTGAGCCAGAGCTGGACTGCACACTCCCTTAATAGACTATACTTTTACTATTGGGTCAAACAAGTCAACCGTAAAATAGAATTACCATGCATTTTGGGTGAAGACACAGCTGGAGCGTCACTGGATTCATCCGAAGAGGAGGACATTTTGTGGAAAAAGTTTTGAGGAATGTATCAGTGGAAAGTGGACTACTTATCTGGTTTTTTTGAAGCTAATTTGTAAATTATTAGTTTGAAAAAAGGCAGAAGAAAAGCGCATGTCAACATATTTAGCGATAATTCAAATTCTAATAGCACTTTAGGAAGGAGAGAGGAGAATGAAAGTTTAGACTGTTGAAATACCAGCAAGCCTGACACACCAATAATACAAGATGTTGTTGGTCTTATCTTGGAATCAAAGAGATTTGATTAAATTTACCAAGGCAAAATGTTGCCCCTTAAAGATCAATAGGGCCGACTTGCCATTTTATCCACTGTTTTAGTAGTTATGACAGCGAACGGATACAAATTGCAACCGGATACACTTTAGAAACAGTCGTCTCAATGTGCCTGAGCATCTAAACAACCATAACAACAGTCAAAATGACTCATTGCCCACAGTCCTTGGTCAAGGTATGCACACACTGATGGTCCTGGTCATACGACTGATGGTCGTACTGATGGTCGTAGTTAGCTAAAGAGAATTAATTAATTAATTTTGGATCGTGCAGAATAATTAATCAATTAATTAATTAATTAAATCTAGAATTCTCAAAATTTTCTCGTTGATCCTAAACAATCCTAACAATCCGATCCTAAAATGATCCTAAACAACAACCAGTGTTTTCAAAAGTCACACTATCACCCTTGGGTCACACCAACTTCACCGACCTTTTTATCTGAAATTTTGTTTTCTTATCTCAGATGTTTTTACACCATCTTGTAGCTGAGATTCTTCTCTATCAATTGAGTGGTCAAACGCTCCAGTTAAAAATAATTTTTAACAAAATCACATCAAGTGTGACTTTCACACTTTTTATGAAAAGGTGTGACTTTAAGGTCACACTTGGTGTGATTTGTCAAAAATTATTTTTAACTGGAGCGTTTGAGCACTCAATGGATAGAGAAAAATCTCAACTACAAGATGGTGTAAAAACATCTGAGATAAGAAAACAAAATTTCAGATAAAAAGGTCGGTGAAGTTAGTGTGACCCAAGGGTGATAGTGTGACTTTTGAAAACACTGACAACAACCAATACAAACCAATTTGGAGACCATGTTAAAACCCAATACAAAATCAACAACAAAAAATAATTCACCTTCTCGATGCCAACACTAAGAAGAAAATACAAATGCGATTTTCACGCAATTTTTACGTGCGAGAATCGCGATTTTTCAAAAGTGTGCGTGCGAGATTGCGATGCGATTTTTTTATAATTTGCGATAGCGATTCTGTGAGAAAATCGCGATTTTTCTCGCACGCATGCCAACACTAATCGCTATTAAGAAGTTGAATGAAATGTGACCTCGACCAACAACTGTGAGCAAAACCTTAAAAATACAGTTGGTCCTATCTTGATTTCAAATAGATTTGATTAAATTTACCTTTGTTACAGAAGCATAAGACTGGCCACTATTCTCCGCAATTGAGTGGGTATAAAATCAATCTGATTGAAGCCGGATATACTTTGTGTGAGCTGAGTATCAATCAATGTCACAAGCGTATGGAACCATATCAACCATTAAAATTGCTAAAATTGAAAAAAAAACAATTTCGATTTTTCAAAATGTGATCACAAATCCTAAGGCTCAAATTAAATTGCGTCCTCTAATTTTATATTGCCATTTTTGTTTAAATTTTTGAATTTTTTTGCACTAGCGCGTAGCCCTAAATCTTGGCTTTCTAATGTGCTATCAAACTCTGTTGTACAGTTTGAAGAATTTAGAGATTCAGAGAATTTATAAAAGTTGGCGTTTTTTTTCAAAACCTCCAAATCTCTACATTCCTCAAATTATACGGCAGAGTTTGATAGCACATTAGAAAGCCAAGACTGTTTGGTACATAAAGTCAAAATCACGATTTTCGCTTGGTACACTCTGCGGTTTGGGCCTTACTCATCCAGACGCCATCCAAAGACCAGGACCGAAACCACAGGGGTTCCAAGCAGTGTTTGGACTTTCAGGAAATGGTCGTGCTCGTACTCGTTCTTCGTACTGCTGAATTTCAGCCGTCGTACTTCGTACTCGTACCTCGTACAACAAACACTTGCTGCTCGCACTTCGTACTCGTACTACAAAAATAATGACTCTCACTTCTTACTTCTTTCCATAGTCTTAAAATTTCAGTAGTTTTTAGTTCTACTTCATTTTCGCTCGTTTTTTTTAAATTTATGAATTTTAAAAGAAAAATATTAGTTATTAAGTACTTATTTCTCACAGCATTATTTATTAATGTGTTTAAAAAAGAACGCATGAGTTATTTGAAAAATGGTTGGCATAAGCATAGTGGTAGACGAGACGATGGATCTGCTCGTAGGAGATGAAAAAGATAGGGCCAGAGAAGAGGTCCGACAATATCTGAGAGAACTCGCGACGGACTTTAAAAACAAAGACCTCTTGTAGTCTATCAAAACCTCGTTTTTGCTATTTTTCAACAATATATAATTTTTTGATAATTTCAAAATAAACGTTTCACAAAACAGAATTTCACTAAGTGAAAAATTGTCAGTTAATCTATTAATACTTGTATTTTGACGCTGTTCGTACTCGTACCTCCAAATTTTGTTTTCTCGTACTCGTAGTACGAGTACGAGGTCCAAACACTGGTTCCAAGCCAAAATCGTGATTCAGTCTTTAAATTCCAAACAAATTTCCATGCAATTCTGAGTCGATTGGCACACACACAATGCCGAAATTCGAGCTAGGGAAACAGTTGTGACCCTTCAAAAGTGTTAGAATTTCTTGAGACATCCTGTATTTCTAGTGTTACAGACACAGAGAGGCTCTCTAACACAACACGACGAAAAGTTTTCTGTACCACACTCTTCTTCAAAACTAGCCATATTAAAAATATCTAAATTTCGCCACCTCAACTAAACCCCAGTTACAAAATACAATTCCTAAAGCACTCGACCTTATTTATTACAACACAATTTACACAACAGAAGCACGAACAACGCATCAATATAATAATACAAGCATATATTCTTGGATAATACTGACTTCACACTACTTGAGAGCTGGCTGCGGCTGGAATAACGGCACATAGGAGGGGTACATGACAATTTTGTGCCGACAAATTTTTTGCCGACATTTTTATGCCAATTTATAATTTGCTTTCTATTATTTATTTTTTCGCATTCATAATCAAATTAATACAAATTAAACCATCAATCAGAATAATCAAACAATTTTATTTCGGTATACATCCAAACAATCAATAACAACAATAAACATAGTTTTCTGGAGGATTCCGTCCGAGAGACATTTCCGCATAAACGCCATCAATTCCTCGTTCGACCAGCTAAATCAAAAATAACCAACTATAACAAGCACTAAGATAGTACCTTCATTGAGTTGATAAACTTCCAGAGTGTCGGATGAGCCACTCCTAACTGACCAGCCACTTTGCGATGATGTGATTCTAAAAAGAAAACCAAACAATATATATTATATATGGAAATTAAAGCTGCATAGTTATTTGTCCGAGATTCGTCATTCAGAATTCTTTTTAACAAGTTCCACGAATCTATTGGAAACATTGAAGTCCTTCGAGTAAAGTCAGGTCTCTGTTTTCCTGAAATAGAACCTTTAGTCCATCCTTCTTGAAAACAATATCATACCAAGATAATAACGCTCAAACCACTGAAGAATAGGCGCGAGTTCTGGAGGAAGATTTGCTTGCAACGCCCAAAAGGCGTGAGTGCGCGATAGGAACACAAGCCATAGCAACAATTTTCCGACACTAAATAAATTGGCCAATACATTACATCAACATCAATTATACCTCATGAGAAAACATCGCATCATTATCGTAGCGAACCGAAAGCCTCTCGTCTTGAAGATGTTTGTACAGATTTGCGCACAAATGCCAGTAGCAACCATTAACGGAAATATTTGGCCACACTCCTTTCGCCGCATTCTGTATACTGATCTCAAAGTCACACGGAACGGCTGTTGGTAAAAGGTTCTCAAATACAGCACGAAGCATCTCGTAAAAGTTTCGATAAGTAACCATTTGTTTATTTGGCAACGATCCCGTTGCAATCGGAAGTTCCGGTAATTGTAGTTCTAAAGTTGATATTCATGTGGTATGATCGAAATATATTTTTTGTCGTTGACCAAGTATTCAGTAACTATGTTAAAATTAAGGTTGGCTAATATGGAATTGACGAAGATTTGTGACGAAGTAGGTCACTTTGGTCACTGTAGGTGAATACACTGTGGGTGAATTCACTGTGGGTGAATAACTGTGGGTGAATTCACTGGAGAATTTACCTGTGGGTGAATAATTCACTGTGGGTGAATTCACCGGGTGAATTCACTGTGGGTGAATCTAATTCACTGTGGGTGAATTCACTGTGGTGAATTAACTGGGTGAATTTACCTTTACTTGCGTGACTTCAGGGTGATTTCACTGTGGGTGAACTGTGGGTGAATTCACTGGGTGTTCACTGTGGGTGATTCAACTGTGGGTGAATTAACTGTGGGTGAATTCACTGTGGGTGAATTCACTGTCACACGGGTGAATTCACTGTGGGTAAATTAACTGTGGGTGAATTCACTGCCGGATTTCACTGTAGTGAATTCACTGTGGGTGAATTTACTGGGTCCTGTAGGTGAATTCACTGTGGGAATTTACACTGGTGGTCACTGTGGGTAAATTAACTGTGGGTGATTCACTGCCGGTAATTTCACTGTGGGTGAATTCACTGCTGAATTTACCACGGGTGAATTCACTGTGGGTGAATTCACTGTAGGTGAATCACTGTGGAATTACCACGGGTGAATGTGGGTGAATATGGGTGGATTCACTGTGGGTAACTAACTGTGGGTGAATTTACAGAATTCACTGTGGGTGAATTCACTGTAGGTGAATTCACTGTGAAATTTACCACGGGTGAATTCACTGTCTATTGGTGAATTCACTGGGGTGAATTCACTGTGGGAATTGAATTTACTGGAGAATGGGTGAATTCCTGTGGGTGAATTAACTGTGGGTGAATTCACTGTGGGTGAATTCACCACGGGTGAATTCACTGTGGGTAAATTAACTGTGGGTGAATTAACTATGGGTGGATTCACTGTGGGTGAATTCACTGTAGGTGAATACACTGTGGGTGAATTCACTGTAGGTGAATTCACTGTGGGTGGGTGAATTTACCGCGGGAGAATTTACCACGGGTGAATTCACTGTGGGTGAATTAACTGTGGGTGAATTCACTGTGGGTGAATTTACCACGGGTGAATTCACTGTGGGTTAACTAACTATGGGTGAATTTACCACGGGTGAATTCACTGTAGGTGAATTCACTGTGGGGGAATTTACCACGGGTGAATTCACTGTGGGTGAATTAACTGTGGGTGAATTCACTGTGGGTGAATTAACTATGGGTGGATTCACTGTGAGTGAATTCACTGCAGGTGAATTCACTGCCGGTAATTTCACTGTGGGTGAATTCACTGCCGGTAATTTCACTGTGGGTGAATTCACTGTAGGTGAATTCACTGTGGGGGAATTAACTGTGGGTGAATTTACCGCGGGAGAATTTACCACGGGTGAATTAACTGTGGGTGAATTCACTGTGGGTGAATTTACCACGGGTGAATTCACTGTGGGTAAATTAACTGTGGGTGAATTAACTATGGGTGGATTCACTGTGGGTGAATTCACTGCAGGTGAATTCACTGCCGGTAATTTCACTGTGGGTGAATTCACTGCCGGTAATTTCACTGTGGGTGAATTCACTGTGGGTTAACTAACTATGGGTGAATTTACCACGGGTGAATTCACTGTGGGTGAATTCACTGCCGGTAATTTCACTGTGGGTGAATTCACTGTAGGTGAATTCACTGTGGGGGGAATTTACCACGGGTGAATTCACTGTGGGTGAATTAACTGTGGGTGAATTCACTGTCGGTTTGTGGGTGAATTCACTGTGGGTGAATTAACTATGGGTGAATTTACCACGGGTGAATTCACTGTGGGGGAATTAACTGTGGGTGAATTTACAGCGGGAGAATTTACCTTGGGTGACTTCACTGTCGGTAATTTCACTGTGGGTGAATTAACTATGGGTGGATTCACTGTGGGTGAATTCACTGTGGGTGAATTAACTGTGGGTGAATTCACTGTGGGTGAATTTACCACGGGTGAATTCACTGTGGGTAAATTAACTGTGGGTGAATTCACTGTGGGTGAATTAACTATGGGTGAATTCACTGCCGATAATTTCACTGTGGGTGAATTAACTGTGGGTGAATTTACCGCGGGAGAATTTACCTTGGGTGACTTCACTGTCGGTGATTTCACTGTGGGTGAATTAACTGTGGGTGAATTCACTGCCGGTAATTTCACTGTGGGTGAATTCACTGTGGGTGAATTAACTATGGGTGAATTTACCACGGGTGAATTCTTTATTCTTTTCAGGCTTGGTGTTCAATTCAGAACTGTGTTGGATTAGGGCGACGATTAGGGCAAAAGTCACTTTTGAATAAATTTTTTGTGTGCAGCTTCAAAACCATTTAAGTCTTTATCATTAGCCAGGCATTTTTGGAAAAATCTGACAAAACTTGCAATAATAGTAAGCCGTAAATCAGTATGACAAAGCAAAAAACAAGTGATCAATCAATATTAAATAGATGATTTAGGATTCTATACACAAAAGTAATTGGCTAGTCTCTAAGCAATGATTATTCCAGCAGCCACATTCATGCTCTTGATGATTCTCTCGATCGAACGAGTGGCACCGGACTTGAGGTTCTGAAATGGAGTATTAGTGAAGGATCTAACGCACTGGGTGGTCTAACGGATAAATTGGCTGCTAGGAATTATTTTTGGAATTATCTGTGGAATTATGGGCCAGCGACAGCTTGGGACAATTCAAATTGAGACAATTCAAATTGAGACAAATTCAAATTGAGACAATTGAGATTGAGACAATTCAAATTGTCTCAATTTGAATTGTCCCATGCTGTCGCTGGCCGAATTATGTGGAATTATTTTTAATTAATTATTTTTAAGACTTGTTGTTTTTTCATAAAGATCACAGGTTCGATACCTACTGCAAACCCTTTTAACCCCTTTTATTGAGATTTTCCTTACAAGGAAACGTATCTAACCGTACTATTTTATTTAAAAATTCTAACAGCACTATCTTGTAGAGCATGCTCGACTATGAGCTATTTGAAATTTCAGTCATTTTGGCGAACCGACGAAAAATCAGATCTGGTGACTTTGGAAATATTAAGCTAAGAACTAACTGCCTTGGTACCCCCAGTTGATTTTTTAAAATATATTTATTCACAGCCGTACTGTGATAAAGTGACACCCTTAAAAGTTCGATCCCCACCTGTGTCTGATACATTTTTTGGTACTTAACCCTTATCAGGTCAGGTTTTTGAAAAAATTTTGGGCAGATATTTTTTGTATCCAGATAATGTGTTGTGTCCATTTTTATATTCTTTTAACTCAATGCTTGCTTCTTCACCTCTTAGCAGATCAAATATATTCATGCTCGCTAGAAATAATTATAATTACTAATTGTTATCTGCTACAAAACAAAAAATATCGGCCCAATTTTTTTTCCAAAACCTGACCCGATAAGGGATAAGTACCCATTTTTTAAACCAAACGTTAAGAAAAGTGTCGGACCTAGATGGGAATAAAACTTCAAATGGTTTTCACTTCATCAAAATATGACTGTGGAAAAATGTTTATCGAAAATTCACGGGGGCCTAACGTTGTCCTATTTTCACATGTTTCTCATGTCTCCAAATTGGTTTTTTCTGTTTGTTTGTAAAAATAATGAAATTTCGGAACACTTGTACTATACCCCAGCACTTAATTGTACTATTTTTTGAAAATCCTTTATTGTTTTAATGCAAAAAATTGTAGGTTTAAAAGAAAAAATTGCCTTGGTCCCCCGAGCTAATTTGAGTACTCCGAGTGTACCGTATTTACTCTAATTATAGACCCCCCGCCCTCCTGTTCAAAATCGTGTTCTTGGCATTGTGTTTTGACCCACTTTTTGAATACCGTATTTCCTATAATGGAGCCCCCCCCCTTTTTTTACTAGAAATTCAGAGTTAGGAACATTTTCAATTTACAATTTCAAGATTTGGGCATCCAAAAAAAAAGGCCCCAGGGGCTCTATTAGAGGCAATACGGTACTTCTCTTAGGCAAATTACACCACTTGTTGTAGCCAATCAGATGAGCTATAAAATTAGGGCCAACTTGCTTGATAGAATTATTCAAACAGTGGGTCAAAAACACAATGCCACAAAAACTTTTTTTAAAGGACCATGAAACTTGATAAGCACAGCAATTTGTGAAATTTGAATTCGCGCTGGACCACCCTAATTTTGTCGTAATTAATTTGGCATTTTGAATTCAAAAATTTTTGCGTGTTTTTCATTTCTAAGCGTTTCGTATGTGGGTTTTCTTTCGAACTGCTGGAATTGATGGTGTTTGTATTAGATAAGTCTTTTTATATTTTTTTCGCCGTCGTTTGCTTTGTGGTTTCTTTTAGGTGTTCGTTTGGCTAAATTACACTATACCCCCAGCAATCAATAACACTATACCCCCAGCACACTCAATTACACTATACCCACAACACTCAATCAACCTAAACCCCAGCAATCAATTACACTATACCCCCAGCACTCAATTACACTATACCCCCAGCAATCAATTACACTATACCCCCAGCACTGCAAATTTTACAACAAAAATGTTTTTAATTTTAGATTTTTTGCGCCATTTTTCACGCAAAACATTTACATTATTGATCGTTCAGTTGCTTCTATATTGCTTCGTTTCTTTTTTTTATGTTTTTGTTGCCGTTCCCTTCTTTTTTGTGGCTTCGCTTTATTTTACATAAATTTTACAACTGTACTGTTACATTCTTATCGTCTGTTTTTTAGATCATGGCTTTGAGACGAGATGGACATTCGATGACGGCGCGATGGACACTTGGGAAATTGGACCGACTTTCTGCTAGCAATGACGCTCTTCTATCCTTTCTGGATACTCATGGCATCGTCACAATCAACAGGAAGTGCAAGAAATGCGGCAAGTCCTTTCCTACAAATGCTGTTGGACTGTCGGGAAGCTCATACTAGTGGAGAAAACTTGGACTACTCCATTCTGGCCGATGAAAACGATAGTGAAGCTATTTAAAACGGATTTGTTTCTGTTCGTAAAAAGTAATCTGTTTAATATTTATATAATCAATAAAGAGTAATAAGGTGACTCCTTTAAATGATGAGCAAACAATTTAAGTGATAAGTGCTGGGGGGTGCGAGTGCTGGGGGTATAGTGTAATCGAGTGATGGGGGTATAGTGTAATCGAGTGCCGTTCCTTTTGCTTTTACTCGGGTCTCAAATTCTATTCTTTTCTATCCTTGGTTTACAAAGCTGCAGATTGCTAAAGAAATTTTAGCTGGTAAACATCCTTACCGGTATTCAAATATTTTTCCTGTTATGTTCCGTTTGTTTCATTTCTAATAAAATTTCCTACTGTCTTCTGTCGCTCATTTATCTATGTCACGGATTTTTTCAGGCTTATGTACAGAATTTTTTTGAAGGTATGAATTTACAGGCTTTTGTATTTAGCGAAAATTCAAATTCCAACATAATGGTTTGCATCGTATGTGGTAAAAAAGTTGGAAGTGAAAATGGAGCAAAGTTGTCATTGACTCATCCTCGTCTGGTGGCTTTCAATCCGACAGCGCATATCAACCTTTCCGAAAAACGCCAGCGGGCTAACGCCAGCCAAAATCACTCAATCTCGTCCTGCGGAATTATCCTTTTGGCATACTTTCTTTTAGCTTTAGGTGTGTCATCCTCAATAATCGAGCTGTTTTGTTATATTGAACTGATATAAAGGTACTACTATTGGGGAAAATTACTACTTCGACGTCGTCGAACGTAACAATCGGTTCAATTGTCCCATCCAGGCGACGTATCAAAGAATTTGGTCTAATCCCTACGGCAACGTTTAGTTCATTTCCAACAACATCCTCTTCCGTGAAGTGACAAAAGCAGATGTAGACCCGCTGGCGTTTTTCGGAAAGGTTGATATGCGCTGTCGGATTGAAAGCCACCAGACGAGGATGAGTCAATGACAACTTTGCTCCATTTTCACTTCCAACTTTTTTCCACATACGATGCAAACCATTATGTTGGAATTTGAATTTTCGCTAAATACAAAAGCCTGTAAATTCATACCTTCAAAAAATTCTGTACATAAGCCTGAAAAAACCCGCGACATAGATAAATGAGCGACTGAAGACAGTAGGAAATTTTATTAGAAATGAAACAAACGGAACATAACAGGAAAAATATTTGAATACCGGTAAGGATGTTTACCAGCTAAAATTTCTTTAGCAATCTGCAGCTTTGTAAACCAAGGATAGAAAAGAATAGAATTTGAGACCCGAGTAAAAGCAAAACGAACACCTAAAAGAAACCACAAAGCAAACGACAGCGAAAACAATATAAAAAGACTTGTCTAATACAAACACCATTGTAAAACCACCCACCGTAATCTTCATGAATTCCAAAAATCGCTGAAGCTGATCAATCATCACCTCCAGATTCTTGTCTGGCAGAAGGTCTTTGATTTCAGAAGCCAGTTTCTAAACCCTCGATCCATTTATTAAGTCAAGCAACCTTCTATGCACTACTACCTCATTGTCATCCACCAAACAGCCAATAAGTAGAGCGACATAGGAGGCGATCATGCTGTCCTCCATGTGTGCTGACGCCTTGTTCATGGCTGACTGCACTGCATTCAACATTTCATCTTCACTCAGCTCCACAGGTCTTTGCAATCGACCATTATCCCTGGTCGTGGTGGTGGTTGTCTCCTGATTGCTGTCCTCACCATCTAAAGGCTCTTCGAACACTAGATCATTGTCTAACTCTTCATCAATAGTCCGGGCTGCGGTGTCATGCCGAATGAACAACTAAAAAGTGGAACATAAATTACATGAAGGTGGTGGATGCTGCCTTATGGGAAGCCCACAAAAATATGCTATAGTCGACTGTCGACAAGACGACACCCTCTCAAATTTGTAATTATTTCACAGTTAACTTGGAATTAACTATCTTACAGTCACACCCACTAAAGTTCGTAAGTATTTCACAGTTAGGCAGGAATTTCTTTTATAGCCTAACCCAAAATCACGTTTTTTGGTTTCTATAGCTGTATTAGACCGTGAAAACGATAGAAAACCTGTTTTTTCAACCCGGAAGGGCATTCCTGGAAATGCCTTATTGGGGGAGGGGGGGGCGAGGGTGGTGGTTGGGGTATATGACAGTAAGTCAATTATTGGGGGGTTTATATTACAGTAGCGGGCCTAAGCCATTGTTAAAGCTTGGCGAAGCCTAAGCCTAAAACCAGAGCCTAAACCTAAGCCTAAGGTAATGCTTGGGGTGAATGGGGTGAGTATGGCTGAAAAGTGGAAAAGTTGAGGTGAATGGGGGTAGTATGGCTGAAAAATGAAAAAGTTAAGATAAATGGGGAAAGTATGGCTGAAAAGTAGAAAAGTTGTTTTTTTAAGCTGCGGGCATACAAATTGTGTTTGTTGGGGTTGGTTTGTACCTTGATTTTTTGGTCAAAAAGTCAAATTTTGGTAAAAAAAAAATTCCAGGAATGCCCTTCCGGGTGGAAAAAACAGGTTTTCTATCGTTTTCACGGTCTAATACAGCTATAGAAACCATAAAAACGTGATTTTGGGTTAGGCGATAAAAGGAAGTTTAGCCCACAGTTAACTTGAAGTTAACTATCTTACAGTTACACCCACTAAAGTTCGTAGTGTCAGTTGATAGAGAACAAGCCAATCTCAGCCAAATGAAGTATATTTAAGGTGCCGGATAACCGAGGGTGCCCGATAACTGGAGTGCCGGATAACCGCGGTTTGACTGTAGTTAACTATCTCACGGTTACATCCCTAAGTCAAAGTTCGGAATTTGTGTCGTGCCCAAAAACGTGTTTTGACCACTTTTTCAGTCGTTTTAGCGTGATTAAAGTGTAGAAAAAGAGTTTTTAGGTGGGGCTCGATAATTTTTCAAAAAAAAGTTTTTGACCGAAAATTGAATTTTTGACCAAAATTTTCATTTTTTTCATTTTTGTAGTTCTAAATTTTGGTCAAAAAGTCAATTTTCGGTCAAAAATTTTTTTGAAAAATTATCGAGCCCCACCTAAAAACTCTTTTTCTACACTTTAATCACGCTAAAACGACTGAAAAAGTGGTCAAAACACGTTTTTGTTTGATAACGAATTCCTGCCCATCCCTAAAATTTCTTTTCCGCCTAGGGTCCTACATTTCTTACCTCGTTTTTGAAGCCTTTCAGCAACTATTATTCGTCAATTTGGCCCAAAAAATCGCAATGATTCCGATTGCCGGTACAATCAGAGTTTTTGCAACTTTTGGATCAGATTGACGAATCATAATTGCCAATAGACGGGCAGGAGAGGAGTGCGCTAAATCACTTTGCGACAATTCTCCTGCCCCAATAGACTTCTCAAACGGAAGTACCTTATTTATAAGTTCTCTTTAAGGTATCTCGGGGCAGAGTCTATATTCTCAATAGCTTCTTTTTTTCGTTTTCTTAACTCCTATGAGCTTACCAGATTCTGTTTTTTTTCATTTTGGTTGAGCACCCGAAAATTTCGAGATCGACCTAAAATTTTTCCGATTTTCGTGAATTTAAAATGTACAATGCTGAGGCTTCTGTTAGAAGAAATACGATAAAAAAGCAATGTCGGACCCTAGTCGGGATTGAACTTGGGAGGTGGGCTTATGTTGAAAGTTGACTGTATTTCAGAATGTTGAGTTTTTGACTTGCTCTGTTTTTTGTTGGTCTAGCTCTAAATTTTTAATTCATACTTCTCAACTCAAAATGTAGGCTAGGATCTCAGCTACAATAGAAGTGGAAATTTAGGTAACAAGTAAATAAGACACCAGAAAAGAGACATCTCTAGGGGTTTTTTTATCGTGTCAACAATTTAATTTTCAATTCAGTCCAGGAATTTTATTGTTTCACATGTTGACCACTCAGCTACTCAGACTCTAAACTCTTTTGAATGCTTTTGAATGGTAAATTTATAGAAGCGAAGCACTAAAAATGCCAAAAAACAGTCCAAATTATTTTTTTGAAGTGCCCTAGATTTTTGGTCTGCATTGTGTGAGCGTACCTTGGTAAGTGCCTGCAACACAGGATACACCTCATCATCCTTGGTATCAGGGTTGTAAACAGCTGTTTTCAACTGCAACACCTTGACTCTGTTGGCACTGCAGCGCTCCACTATGTTGGTCAACAGGCCATACATCTGAATAGAAGACAATCGTGGGTGGGAGGACAACCAAACCAACTTACCATCACACAAATGTCAAAGAACTTTTCTTTGGGAGCATAGCGCGGTGCCATGTTGGTAAGGGTGGACATGCAGTTGCTCAGGAAATTGCTCATCTGGCCGAGTTTTAGACAGCAAAGCTCTAAATTTGTTGGGTGTCCAGTGGAAATGTGAAGTGGGGAATGCAAAAATCACCATTTTCGTGAGATACATTCATGAGCACCCTGGACATGAGGCAAACACAGTCGAATATTTGGTCTGACACTGTTTTGTTGCTTACCTCACAACTGAATGAGGAGGCAGGCGAACAATGTGCACCACCCTCAAAGAACTTCTGGAAGAAAGATAGGAATCTGTAAAAAAGGTTTTATTGTATGAAGATTGCTGGGCGACTTTGAATTAATTGAATGATGCAGTCAAAACTTAGTTTCCCGGTGGTTTTGTACCCGTAGACAACCCAGTATTTAGGCTGATGGAAAAGTTTAGGAAAGAGCTAAATTTCCGAGCAATTTTTGCGGCGAATGATTGTAACCATTCTATTGATCAACAAAACTTTCTGATCGGTTTCACAGTTCGATTAGAACTCATAAGAAAATTTAAAATCTAAAACTCATCAAAAATTTAAACTTAATTTTGTACACATAAAATTCCAATCAAGAAAATGTTTGGTGAATCCCAGTGTGACGCTTGTGTACGCCAAATTTTAACAAACTATGGGATGTACGTTCGGACGTACAGTTATTTTCTTACCGACGACCACAACAGTTAAACAAACAAGGCGACTATTCCCCACACCACCCAATCTAGCCATCCAAGAGACCAAAAAGTCTAATTATGTGAACAAAATCCTACTTAGCACTCGCCACCAGCAACAACCCATTTCTATGGTTGATTAAGTAGGCTTGATTCCTCTTGTTGAATGCAGCAGCCTGAACCAAATAATATTCATCAACTTGATTTAGGTCAATAAAACACACATTCTCCAAAATCCTGTAGCATCTTTCGATTTCCTTGAGCAAGAGCATTGAGTGAGCCTCAGAGTCATTGGGTGGGGCATAGGACAGGCTGAGCACAGCTTTGTCAACTAAATTCAGCAAATGTAATCGATTTTCTAAATGATTATAATTCACATTTGGCAACCACCCACTGCAAACATCCAGTATTGAGCAGTTCCTGTTTGAAGAATTGTTCATGCTCCCTCACAGCTATATAGGCCAAGGCCTCCAGCATTAGGAAAGAGGTGGACAGAGTGTGCTCAGTCATGTCGAATCGAATGTTCTTGGTGGTCTTCTCCGCACAGTTGTTCAGCCAGTCTTTGATAATCAGCCAGATCTGAATCAAAAATAGTAATTTGTGGAAAACTTGAAGAATATTGACAGAATGCAAGCGCAAATCTGGTATTTTCAACTCAAATATTTTTTCCTGAGTTTATTGGTTTTTTGGTACGTAGAGGTTTGGCCCTCTGAAACCCCTTCTCAGGCCCGATACTTTTTTGCGCGATTTTCGAACGCTTTTGCCAAACCTGCCTGTTACCAAAACCGTATTGTCCTTTCTTCTATGTTTGTCTAGCCAGCTTTTTGCCACTGCAAACACATAGCTCAGCGACCTTACTTGCAGTGGATAAAAAAAATTTGGGTCTTATTTCTTGTTTTAACAGAATTATCACTGAGCAATCCACCTGGTCACTAAAATATATTGGGTTATCAAGAAAGTCCTGGATCAACTCTTTTCTGGTAGGTTCCCAATGGTGTTTGTTTATAAAAATTACAATGAGCATGTTTGATAAGTTACGGAAAATTGAAATTTTTTGATCAAAAATTTCAACAGTTGCAGCTCATCATTATTACTATTTTACTTAATAATTGACAGTAGTGCTATTAAAATGTGGATTAAAGGAACCCGTTGGAAAAGTGTTGTTTACTTTTTTGCAATCTAGTACCTTCTGAACGATTCGGTACTAGACTACAAGGGACGAGTTATACTTTTGGCTGAAAAATTAAAACATACCTCATGAGTCTGTTTTTTACATTCCGCATCCACAGTCTTGTGTTCCTGCTTCAACAAGCGAGAGATCAGGCGCAAAGAAGGCTCGTTGATGGTCAGAGTCTTTTGGTCTCTGGCCAGGAAGTAGAGCACTGTGGCGATTGCCAGACATAGACCCTGAATTGAAACTAATTTAGTGCCTATGAACCATGAGGATATTTCAGAAATATATCACTGGAGAACTGGAAGAATCGGCCAAAGAGTGGAATATTTTGTCTATCACATTCTGAGTCTTGAGGAAGCGGCGAAACTCCAGGGACACACACTTCTTTGCCAGTTGAATAGTGCTGAAAATAAGTTGTCGTGGTCAGTTATTATATAAAGCATTGGATATCTTTGAAAAGTAGGCTCAGTCAAAGCTCGATTTAGCGACACCCCTGAAGTTTACAGTAAACGTGTAGTTAACTATCTTGCAGTTGCATCCCTCAAGCACAGTTGGACGCTCGAAAAAAACAGCGCCGCCGGCAGCGCCGATGAAAAATTTTACCGCCGCCGCCGGCGCTGAAATAAAGGAAATTCGGCGGCGCCACCGCCGCCGAATTTCCTTTGTGGTTGTCAAATTATAACAGTACCAAACGGTTTTTCGACACCGCCGGCGGGGGCACCGGCGGCGACGATTTGTCTGCCGCCGCCGCCGGCGCGAAAATTTTCGCCGCCGGCGCCTGGCGGTGCCGCCGGGCTTATAAAGATCGCCGCCGCCGCCGGAACCGCCGGCGGTGGTATAATTTAGTGGTAAATTTTGGCGGTGGTACAATTTTTCGGTGGTACAATTTCGGGGTACAATTTAGCCATTCTGATTAGTCAGTCTAGTTCCGAAGACCTAGAGGGTTTCAATGTTTCCGAACAATTTTTCAAAAATACTAAAAAGTCTAATAAGACCAGCAACCCTCGATTTAATGGCACCCTATTTTCAAAAAAGGCGTCGTTCAATCGAGGGTTGCGGGTCTTTTCGGAAAATTTTTGGTGTTTTTGAAAACCATCAGTAAAATCTGAATCTTTGCGATTTTAAGGACTAGACTGGCGAATCAGAACCGATGAAACACCTCAAAAACAGGGATAAAAAAGTGTCGGACCCGTAACAAACTTTTTGGGTTGGCCTTATATCTAAAGTATCTGTATCTGTAAAGTACCCCAACTAATCTATTGCTAACTACCTAATCTATTTGTAAAAGACACCGAAAATAGCGGCGATGCTGCGCCGGTGGTGGTGAAAATAGGATCCTAGTAATTATTGGAAATGATTTGGACTCCTCTATCAGAATGCATTTTGCCTTCGAAAGTCCTACCTCAAATATCTGAGATTGGGGGAGGCATCCTCATTGAGCAATGTGCTGGTGATGTATTCCAACTCCTGTTTGAAGTCATCCAGCTCTCCAAACTCCAAACACTGCTGAGCCTGTTTAACCTTGCGGAAACTGGTGTAACTACAGCTTGAAATGGCACTCTTGTGCTCGTTCTCCAGTCCAAATGCGTCAGTAGTCACCAAACACTAAATGGCCAAATGAACACACATTGAAGTCTAATAACGATTTCCTACAGATTTGATCTCCTGCTTGGCCTCAGCCTCCAAACCATCTGGATCTGACCATTTGTGGTTGTAGGACACCTTGCTTTTGCCAATGCCAAACACTTTGGACACTAACAATGGTTTTTCTAAATTATTGAAGTTGGTTAGCGTGCATTTTGATATTGAAAAAAATTAGCAGTCCCCCGGCTTTGGGTCATCTCAAAGGGGCCAAAAGGCTACAAACCATTTTTGAAATCAAACTAGAGTCTACACTTTTGTAATTTCATTTCGTCCCGAAAAACGATTTTTGTGGTTTTTTCGTTGCTGAAACTTTTAGGTTTTGGGACCAACATTTTTTTATATAGGCGAGTGTTTTAACTGTCATAAAAACAGTTTATTTGGAGGCGTATAATATTTTTTTGACGCACCGGGAAACCAAGCAAAGTATAATTTTTATTTCTAGCACAAAAAGCGGATCGAAACTGCCATCTGATCAAAAAACTAGCTCAAAAGTTCATGCAAAGATAAATATAGTTAAGCCGAAAGTAGTACCAGTTTTTGGTTTCTTGTCCGACTGTGGACTGCAAAAGTCATATTCATCCATGGAGTTCGATGATGAGGCTGAGGCACGAGGACTTGGTCTCTTCTGGCCAATCATGCAAGAAGAACCTAATTGCTGTCTAACTGGAGTTGTGCTGCTAACATCTGATGGCGAAACTTGCATGACGTCTATGTCAATAGGAGTGGAGACAGACTGAAAAGTATTAGTCATGGTTAGATGCTGGGATTGAAGTTTAGAAACCTGCAACCCTCGTAGTTTATTTTGATGTATAAAAAGAACTTTTTTTAAAGTTATTTTAAATTAGGAGCCAAAAACGTTGAAAGCCCACAAAAAATGGTGGAAAAAATAGTGGCAAGTCAATGTGGTGTTTTGTTCGAAATTCCTGTCCATAGGTACTACAGTCAACTCCCGACGCAGCCCTTCAGGACCGAGTTTTAGTGAGGTGAAATCAAGAGTGGCGCAAAACTGAAGGTATGGCTATATTGTTTTCTCTGTTTTCCAGCAAAATGAATAAGTTCGAAAAAATTGACTTAAACTTCCGGAATGTGACTACCTTTTTGTCTTATAAAACCAAGGTAATCTGCAAGAGTATCTGGAAAACCAAAATTATGTTTTGCTGGGATTAACTGATCAAAACAAAATCGAATATAAGAATAAAAACTGGTAGAAAAAAAACAAATCCAAGCAACTAACCTGTTTAGCTTTGGACATATTTGAGGCCTGGCCATTGAGTGTATTAGGTACGGCGGTTCCATCTGTGGTGCAACCAGGCTCTGGTTTAGATGGCTTACTGAATAAAAAGAAAAACAATAACAATATGTACGGACTAAGTAAAAAAGAATGAAACTCACATTTGGGCAGAGGACGAAAACAGCGAGTCAAACAGGTCTGAAGCACTATTCCTTGTGATTGGAATATTTGAAGAAGAGGCAGAATCCATTGAAAACTTCTCAGCATTAGATGGAAATAGTGATTCTACTTGCATAGCTTGAGCTTGGCCTCTAGTTTTGCGCATCTTTGAGAGTTTATCGTTGGTTGCCACAGGTTTTCTAGCGGGCATCAAAAATAACTGTGCTCACAGTTAATTAATGTGATGTAAGTGTTTTGGCTAAACACAAAAAAATTGAGTTCAAAATTTTGATTGATAAGATGCGGCAAAATATAAGAAAAAAGTATTTTTTGAAACAAAGAAGCGGGACAATATGCAGGGTGGAAAATTTCCAATTTGAAAAGAGATCCAGTTGGGATGAATTTTTATTTCAATCAAATAATTGTAAAGGAAAAATAAATTAACAGGAAATCCGAGCAAAGTAAAATTACGCAGCTTTTGAATTCATTGCTTTAGCATTTTCATGCGAACGGGATGTAGCAAATCTACAGATGTAAAACCGATAAAAGGCAATTAACGATTTGCAGATAATATCGTAAAGTTTTCAAAATTTGCTGTTCAAAAGCCTTCTGTTTGAGACAAATTTTTATTTGGCAATGAATTTTCCTAGAGATTTAACCGTGGAAGCTGAAATGGAAAAGGACAGGGCAGTGTAACAGATTTTTTTGTGCCGTTCGAATGTTTTTCACGAGTCAAAAAACTAGTGTTGGGCTAGGGGTCTGAGCGAGGATCCGAGAACGAGAAAAATGTCAAACTCCAGAACAAGAAACCGAAATTCTCGGAATTTTATCGCTCGGTCCTCAAGAAAAGTCGAAACATACAAAGTGGTTATGAGTTTTGTCGGACTTTTGATGTCTTTTTTACTTGACAGTTATATAAAGTCACAGGCCTTGTGCACTTTATCCACAAACCTAGACATTTTTCTATTTTGTTCATCTATTTGTTTATCATGCTTCAAGATCGGGGCAAAGAGGCTTTCAGAAGCAAAAAATTTTGGATTTTGTGATTAGGCTACCTTATTCCAGTGGTTTCTAATCAAAGTCATTTTCAGATTTTCGACTAAGTATAGAAAAAAGCATTCAAGCAGCATGGTTTTAGCTGATTTGGGAAGAAGAATCCGAAATGCGATTGGTAAATTGGGACAGGCCACAATTATCAATGAAGAGGAACTCAATGCTATGCTCAAAGAGGTGTGTTCGGCGCTAATCGAATCGGATGTGAATGTGCGACTGGTCAAACAGCTTCGAGAAAATGTCAAGTCTGTTTATTTTACTCATTACGTTGGCACCAAAGATACTCAACTTATTTATTTTCAGGAAAGTTATCGACTTTGATGAAATGACTGGTGGTGTGAACAAAAGGAGACTGATCCAGCGCAGCGTCTTCACAGAACTTCTCAAGCTTGTCGATCCCGAAGTTCAGGCATTCCAGCCAGCTAAAGGTCGTGCCAATGTCCTCATGTTTGTCGGTCTTCAGGGAGCCGGAAAAACGACTACTTGCACAAAGGTTTGATCACTTTGGTTTTCTGACTAAAATTTATTTCTCCTTATTTAGTTGGCCTACTACTATCAGAAGAAGGGATGGAATACTTGCCTGGTTTGTGCCGACACCTTTCGTGCTGGTGCCTTCGACCAATTGAAGCAAAATGCCCAGAAGGCTAGAATCCCATTCTACGGAAAGTATGGTTTGAAAATATTCAAATGCTTTTATTGGGGGTTGGGTAAATTTCCGGTCATATTTACAGTCATTTATACAGTTAAATAATATGCCATGATCACAAATTAAAGCGGCTAGCCAAATGGCCGGTTATTTTATAACGGCTCGACCGTACTTCGTGAGATGACTCTTTTCCATATAAATTTTTTTCCTGACTTTGCAAAACCCCCATTCATCCTTAATCAAATTTTTCTCGTCGATAACTGTACGTTGCTAACTATAGGATTTCTCGTATAACATACGAGAAATTCTACAGCTAACGATAAGGCGAAATCTGACTCAGGATGATTTCAGGAGGTTTTCGCATAGTCAAAAACCCATTGGACAAAAAGTGCTAAAAGTACAAAAAAATCGGCGAAAGGCCATGAAAAAGTTTGCTAGGAGCCCGAGCTTCTGTTGACCTAATGTTTTTTAGCTGCAATGAAGTGAATCCAGTCGTTATTGCTTCAGAAGGTGTGGAGATGTTCAAGAGCAAAGGCTTCGAGCTGATCATAGTGGATACATCTGGTCGTCACAAACAGGAGGCCTCTCTATTCGAAGAAATGCTGCAAGTCTCAAATGCTATCGTAAGTTTTTCTCAGAGTTTACACAATTTTTCCCCTCTTGTTAACTTCCTATTTTCAGAAACCCGACAATGTTATATTCGTAATGGACGCATCTATTGGACAGGCATGTGAAGGACAAGCTAGGGCTTTCAGCGAAACAGTCGACGTTGGTTCGGTCATTATCACCAAGTTGGATGGACACGCTAAAGGCGGTGGAGCTCTTTCGGCGTAAGTTCCAATGCCTTTGTATAATACATATAATTTTCTCGTTTAGTGTGGCAGCAACTCACTCGCCCATTATTTTCATCGGAACTGGAGAGCACATCGATGATTTCGAGCTGTTTAAAGTCAAGCCTTTCTTGCAGAAGTTACTGGGTATGGGTGATATCGAAGGACTGGTTGAGAAGGTATCTGAAATGGGATTGGAAGACAACGAGGAACTTATCAAGAGGCTAAAGCAAGGTGGGTTTCATTAGCTTACTGCTTTGTGCGCAATGAATCTAACCCAAAGTAATTCAGGTCAGTTTACCCTCCGCGACATGTATGAGCAGTTCCAGAATATCATGAAGATGGGACCCTTCAGTCAGATAATGGTATTTCGAGTTCTTTGGTCTTATAAATACAGTCGTAATTCCCCAATTAGAGCATGATTCCCGGGTTTGGCAGCGACTTCATGACCAAGGGCAATGAGCAAGAATCCGTGTCGAGACTTAAGAAGCTTATGACAATAATGGACAGCATGGCAGACAGTGGTTGGTTTTTCGTGTTTAATTTTTAGTTTTGTAATTTATTCATGCATTTCTTTTCAGAACTGGATCATCCCAAGGCCAACGACCTGTTCACCAAGGAAAACACCAGATTAACCAGGGTGGCTAGAGGAAGCGGTACATCAGCAATAGAAGTTAAAGAACTACTTTCCCAGTACAAAAAGTTTGCGGACATGGTCAAGAAAATGGGCAGCATGAAGGGACTTTTCAAGGTTGGTAGTTTTGGGGTTAGAATGTGATTCATGCTTTTCCATTTCAAGGGCGGAGATATGAATCCCAAGAACATCAATCCAAATCAGATGGCTAAGCTAAACCAGCAGATGGCTAAGATGATCGATCCTCGGGTTCTCCAGCAGATGGGCGGTGTTGGTGGTCTGCAAAACATGATGAAGCAAATGCAAGGAGGTGCTGGTGGACTAGCTGGTCTTGGAGGTCTTGGCGGACTTGGAGGACTCGGCGGTGCAGGTGGCGGAAGGCACAAGTAGTAATTTGATCAATATCATCTGTTGTTTCTTATGGTGTGATGTGTGAGGATAAATATTTCTGTTGATGGCACTTATTTGATGAGGTGTAAATAAAATGTGAAGAGTTGGAGTTTTCGACTTCTTGATTTGATCTTTACTGCCTGCCTTGGTCACGTTCTCGTTGAGTCAATAGTGTATATAATCTAGCACTAGCCGTAAATCAGCGCCGTGGGATACTCAAACATTAGAAGCAGTCTAACGACTTTTGTGATTTGCTCGTACTCGTACTGCCTAATTTAGGACCTCGTACCTCGTACTCGTATCATGGTAAAAGTTTCGTCGTACTCGTATTACGAGCAAAAAATTGCTCGTATTCGTACTTGTATTTCGCTCGTACTCAGTCGCAATTACACGTTTGTTCACAATTTATTTTATTTCAACCACCTATTTAAATTTCAAAGTCAGCTGACTGAACATTCTCTCTACCGGAGAAGAAGTTGCAATCAAATTGTGGAGCAAATAAAAAAAAGAGTAAAAGATAATGATAACAGTTAGTAATTTTCATTTGATTTATTTCCATGAAAAACATATTGAAATAACATGTTTAAAAAAATTAAAACTGGGGTAAAACATATTTTGAAAACTAGAAACTGTTCGTACTTATGGTCGTACTCGTACTTGCCTCTCGTACTCGTACTTGCTTTTTACAGATCCTCGTACTCGTCCTCGTACCTGCTTTTTCAAACTCCTCGTCCCCGATCTCGTAGTACGAGTACGATACGAGTACGAGTACGAAGTATGAGTACGCTGATTAGGCTGATTTCGCTTACACTGATCAGAAGTAAATTTTGTACAGATGAGATTAAAAAAATTTCCGGAGCTTTTTAGTCTTTTTAAACCTCTGGTCTTCCTTTTATTAGTTTTCTTAA
The DNA here is from genome assembly GCA_029231635.1 of Ditylenchus weischeri. Classification (NCBI taxonomy): domain Eukaryota; kingdom Metazoa; phylum Nematoda; class Chromadorea; order Rhabditida; family Anguinidae; genus Ditylenchus; species Ditylenchus weischeri. The sequence continues at coordinate 44,215 of JAMRYI010000471.1, forward strand.
CGTCACCAATCAACCAATAAGGAAGATATTTAGACAAACAAGGTAACACATAGCAGGACCCTAGGAACTGAACGAACTATTGGTCAGCTAGCGCTATGTCCTGTATTACATCCATGCAATTTTTATCCGAAACCCGAAAATTTCGGGTTTCGGATAAAAAAACGCAAACCGATAATGTCGGTTATCCGCCAACCCTAAAAACCACATTTAAAAAGCACAAAATTTGGAATAATCCTTTTGTGTCGAACTATCTCCTTAACAGCTTGCACCCCTCCTGTAACAAATGTTATATGTTCTAATTAACTATATACCATTCACAGTTATTACAATAGTTATCTATTTTTGATGCGGAGTCATAGAGGAAAGAGGATGCAGTAAAAAAAATGTTTGGGAGAGATACGAAGAAGAAAATTTTGAGTAATGTTATTTTTTCTCACCGCTAATTAGAGATACACTAGAAACAACGATTATTCATTAGAAAAATGTCCGCTAATTTTATATTGGCATCTATCTTTGAATTTATGTGATAATTTTTTGTATAATCTTCTATTCCTGGTGCTCAGCTTTTTCAGGTTCTATCCAACTCAATCGAGTGATTATAGAAATGTAGAGATCTGGGAATCGAGACATAATAAAAATAATATTTTCAGATCACTTCATTTGTAGAATACTCACTAAAGTTTGATAACCTATGAGGAAACAGAGCTCCTGGGCTACACCTTGTTGCGAAAAATTTTAAACTTGAAAAATTAAGTTTTCCCGGTACCCTAAACCCCACAGCATTTCCATAAAAGTTTTATTTGAACTAAACTAACAGCAACACCACAAAAACAACGGCAAATGATTCATAACAAAGAACATAGATACTCTGGCAACAACGACTATTCTTCATCATCTCTCACTTCATCTGGCTTGATCTTCAACACTTTGGCCTTATAGTCTAGCGTTTGCTTCAGGTTCGCTCGATTGATCTTGTTGATATCTGATGGGTCCAGAGTAATAAGTTCGGGTTGAAGCTGAAACGGAATACAAATTAACTAATCAGCTGCGAATACCGCTTAAAACCACCCACCTTCTCCAACAGCATTTTGACCTCACGTTCTTGCCTTTGCTTCTTCGACTCGAATGGATTTACCTTGAGAGCGTCATAATTTGGATCTCCGGCACCTGGAAAGGAGCTGATTACAATGTAGTCAATATAACTCAAATAGTATACCTGGAACAAGCAAACTCAAGAATCCGTGTTCATGCCCCACTCCAAGCACATCTTCATATGGACAGAACTGTACATCGCTGACCACCGACGGACAATAGTGTTGCATGTAGGGCGTTTTCGCCTGGCCAATGTGAGCATCCTTGAAAACCTGAAAGCAAGAAAGGAAATATTTTTTAATTTTTTCTAACCTATTGCACAATATCCAGTTCTAGTACAACTCCATGCCACTTACCTGAACAATACTTCCAGTTGCAGCAGCCACATATTTGCGTTGACTGAAGGCCACTTCACCATATGAGACTGGCATCACGTAAGAGTGCAGCTGTTTATAAGTTCTAAGGTCCCAGATCCTACAATGATTTGATTTAACACATATAAGAATCATTGTTACTAGTTTTAGGTAAGTTGGGGTTATCGCCTCCAAGTCTATAGTTTCTGACACCAAATAAATATATGTTTGGCACTAAAACCCCTTATTCTTAGGACTAAATGCTGACTTTTGGCTCTCAACTAGCACCGAGCTTAGCAATGTAGCAAAAAATTGAGGTTGAGAGGTAAAATTCTTCCTATGTCCAATGCTGTTGTCCATGCTGTTTGACACCTTTTTCAACTACGAAGAAGAGTTTTGCTGGTTTTCGAAGAGCGACTACAGTCCTCTGTATGCAAAGATAATGCCAATTTGTGGTTCAAAAGAAATTGTGAAGAGCTGACATAGTAAGAATTTTACCTCTAGATACTAAGCTGTTTTCTGTTACATTGCTAAGCTTAGCACCAGTTTATTGCCGAAAGTCAAAATTTGGTGCCAGAAATTACGGGGTGTTTTAAGATTTCCCCCACTTTTGGATGTCATAACTATTTTTAAACGCCCATTTTCTTTTATTTGTTTTTACAGATTGACTCTGTTTGCGATGACAATTTCTTTGGTATATAATGTGAAAAACATGATTTTCGCTTGGTCTTGCTGTGATTTGGGCCTTCCCTATCCAAAAATCATCCACAGACCAGGACCCAAACCACAGAGGGGACCAAGCGAAAATCGTGTTTTTCACATTATGAACCAAAAATTTTTATCGCAAACTGAGTCAATTTGTAAAAAACAGATTTTCAAAAAAGGCGTATTAAAAAGTTATGACCATTTAAAAGTGGGGAAAAATCTCTAAACACCTTGCATAGATTTGGAGAAAACAAAAACAAATGATAGCCTTATACTTATTATGACGAGAGTCTCTATCGATCAATAATGCGAAGATCCGCGAAACTTTGATAAAGAAATTCTGGGCGACCATCCGGACTTTAAATCCAACTAACCTCATATGCCTGTCTAACCCGGTTGTAGCCATATATGTCCCGCTTTCTTCCACAGCAATTCCCCTGACAGCAGCATGATGACTGAACAGTTCTACAAGAGGTAGCTTCGAATTTGGAGACCACATCGAGACACATCCTAAAAGACCATATTCCTCAAAGTTCGAGCAAGCATTTAAAATGAGTCTTACCTTTAGCACTTCCGGTCAGTACAATAGCATTCGCTGGATTCTGAGACAACACATCCAACTTTCCATGTTTAGTCGGGAAAGAAACCACCATTCTGCCAGTGCAGACATCCAGGTAGTGAAGGAACGAGCTGTTTGACTGAAAAGTGTGAAATTGTTAAATGTTTCTTATATATCCAGGTAAATTAGCCCACCGCAGCCACCAACAGCATGTGGTAGGGCAGGAAGTCGAGTCGCTTGATGTCATGCATTTGCTTCATGCAATGCAGCTCTGTGCCATGATTGTCATAGATTCTGAGCCAGCGCTTCTGGGCTACAGCATACATTGTGTTGACGTGCAGCCATCTGCAAATTGATAGATACAAAATTATACAAGGTGTTTCATGAAATTCTGCCTTTTTGAAATAAATCCATAACAACTCTCAGCGGGCAGCCAAAAATTTTTATTGAAGATTTGTGGAATAGGCAAAGACTTGTATAATTTTTCAGTAAAATTCGCAAAAAAATATTTAGTTAAAGACAATGCGAGTTTTTCGCCGTCTTCAAATAAGAATTCTGTAAAAGCAGGTGAACTTACTGAACATCTCTGACCGACTCCATCACATTCGTCTCATTCATCAGATCTTTGGTCATCCAATCAAAAGCAGCCACATGTCCCTTCTTGCCTCCCAATAGCATATGACGTCCGTTTCTGGTGTAATTGATGCGATACGGCCCGAACTTGTCCAGCTCCAGCTCGAAACTCTGGAAGCAATAAGAATTGAATAATGGAACACACAAATTCTAAAAAGTAATTAACCAACCTTAGTGGCACTAACAATGTCCACAGCATCACGAATCTGTTTCTGAGTCACCGAGTAGGATGGCTGGTCTTCACTCTCAATTCCACTGAAAATGAATGTTGATAAGACTAATTAGATGCGAAATGCCGGAATTGCGGAACGTAAATCCTGTCCCGTCGTCAAAGTTATATGAAGCTGATCGTGATCGCCGAGAATATAAAAGTCAATTGACAGTCAGCCGTTCTTCAATTATGAAATAGCTAACTGTGAAATAGTTATCTAGATGTAGGGTTATCGAAAGGTCTGGCTATGTAAGCCTTCGCCCGGTTGATTTTCCAATATTTTTTGTCACTGACATTGTAATCTGGTTGCGATTTAATTCGCGAGAGTTAGAACTTAAGAATTCGGAAATCAACCAAGCATTTCGCTACATACCAAAATTTTTGAAAAGTAACCGAGTAATTTTGACGTCAAAGGTCGGCATTTACGGCTACCTTTCGCGTTGATTTCTACCTTTCTTGCCATCTCTCTAAAACAGTATGAAATCAGTGCCGATATTTTTGTAGATATGCCTCAAACCTTATCCAAATCCTTGAAGGTCTTCACGATTTTTTAGAGGTAGCAAATAAAGGTAGAAATCGTGGTGAAAATTTAATTTCTTGAGCCAGCCGTAAAAATTTTTACACTTAAACATCTGATATAGTGGCCAGCCCCAGGTGGACCCACGGCTGGGTCAGCTGGGTCCGACACTTTTCCCTCAGTTTTCAAAGCCTTTTTCCGGATATTTTCAGTAAGTGTAGTCCGAAAAATCGCAAGGATTCCGATTTTGCCAATCATTTTTGGAAATGACCACATAAGGTAATTGCCAGCAGCTGAAGTAACATTAGGCCTTGTCCGCTCCCAATTGCGATACTGTTTCTTAGTTGTGCCATATTTTCAACCTAGCTTTCTAAAGTGCGTTAGGGAATTGGCGGAGGTTCCACTGTATCGGAGGCTCAACTGCACTTTTCTTTGGTTACTTCACAGTTAACTAATTTACGATCACCTATAGTTGACGCTTTCAATAACCAAAAACAGCCAAGAAACCGGTCAAAAAGGCAAAATACTCTTGAGGGATCCATAAAGGGACCTTAATTAAATTCAGGTAATTTTTTGTGTCCTTATTCAGAGTGTGTCCTTATTTACATCGTCTGCATTGAAAGCGTCAACTGTATGCTGCTTTGAGCACCACCCTGCTAAATTTTTAACATATTTTAGGTTTGGGCTGTGAAATATTGTGCCTCTAGTCACCTTCGTTGCTCCAGCTCTTGGATGGGGAAACAAAAACACGAGCAAGCACCTATTTAAGTGGATGTAGAGTCTTTCAAATTATTACCCTGGCTCTGTTTCGTTCAGCAATTCTGCTCTGGCTGTCTTCTCGGCTCGCTCCAAAAATCTTTTTTTCTTCTTGACCATTCGATCACGAGCCACCTTGGTCTTGGCATTTTGCTGCAAAGGCAAGGGTTATATGGAGAGAGTAGAAACAGAAGTAGTTATTACCGGATTGAGATTGTCGGCACCAGTGTTGTGTCGTTGAAGCCTGCCGTTGTTGACTGGAACGTCGCCATCATCATCATCGGAATCTTGGAAAAACCGCTTCTGAGACTTTTTCTTCTGCTTCGCAAAGTTGGAGTTTACGTTCATGATTTTGCTAAAAATGATTGTGTAGGAAAGTCATTAAGATCCACTCAATAAGCATTTTTGGCTACCAGACAATTTCTAAAATTTTTAGAATTTGTCTGGTAGCCGCATTTTTCACGATAACTTGTTATTGACAACCATACGGATAATAATAATATAATAATATGGCTCAAATTATTTTCCACCCGTAATTTACTGATTTCCACTTCCTTCCGAATTTTCCTTCCGAACGACACTTCTGGTCAATCTCCTTCCAATCATAAAATTTTTATTCTAAAGGGGAATGCCCACGCTAATAAGCGGTGGTGCCCGTCAATTCAATTTTTTTTCCTAATCATTGAACTTCTGTACGGATTTTTTAACTTGGTTTCTAACAAAACTTTACTTAAAAAAATTATAGGCCTTGTTTTGTTAGAAACCAAGTTGGAAAATCCGTATAGAAGTTAAATGATTACGAAAAAATTTTGAATTGGCGGTGGACGATCCAGAACGCGTGACCATCGTCCTTTAGAAGGGTGGGTGGTTTGCAAACCATAATGCGAATATTTTAGAACTCTCAGGTTCGATTCCCAGTGGGTGCATAACCTATTTTTTACTCTACATTTTAGTAAGTTTAGTGACTTCGAGGGCTAAAAACTATCGAGCAATCGATTGAAATCGTTTTCAGCACTGATCAATTATTACTTACAGTCCCAATTTTGCGATTTCATGCAAATAACCATCAAAATAAAGGGAAACCAGCCCCAAGTTTTATATCGTCTGAACCTCTACCTATTTTATTTACTTCTTTAGTTTAGAACTTTATAAAGTCAGAATTCCATGAGGAATTAGATAAAAAAATTTCCACAGCAAAATCACTTCAGAAATATAGGTATAGTCAAACCTCGTTTATCCGGCACCCCCAAAAGTTCATTTCCGCCTTGGGTCCGACACTTTTTTCAGCTCAATTTTCGAAGTCTTTTGCTAAATGTGATTCGCCAGTCTAGTCCGAAATATTGCAAGAATTCTGATTTTGCCATTCGTTTTTTCAAAATCTTTAAATTTCGCCATAAAGACCCGCGGACCTCGGTTATCCGGCACCTGATTTTCGAAAGGGGTGCTGGATAACCGAGGTCCGTGGGTCTTTATGGCGAAATTTAAAAATTTTGGAAAAACGACCGGCAAAAACAGAATCCTTCTGATATTTCGGACTAGACTGGCGAATCAAATTTAGCAAAAGACTTCGAAAATTGAGCTAAAGAAAGTGTCGGACCCAAGGCGGGAACGAACTTTTGGGGGTACCGGATAAACGAGGTTTGACTGTAACTTGCGAAGGTTTGACCAATGAAGAAAAGAGTATTATTGAGGGGAAGGATTTCGGCATTATTTTGGAACCGAAATTTTTTTGAAATTCTAATTTACATGATAATTTACAACCATATACTGAAAAGGATGCCAAGAAGGTGAGCTACATTTTGAGTACAAGGTTTTAAATGATCATGCAAATTAAAATTGCGAAAAAACGTCAGTTCCGTCAATACTGAAGAATTCTGGGACACCCTTGGGTAGGATGTCAAGGAATTGGCCATTGTTGAATGTTTTTCGAATTTTAATCATGACTCAAGTTTGTTTTTTCTTTGTATAATAGCTCAAATGAAAGTCCAGAATCTCCGGCTACATCTTGGTATATGAAATGTGTGACTTGTAGAAAAAAGTCAGAAAATTACAATGAAACCAGTCAAAGAAGAACCCTCAAAACGATCGATTTTCGAAAATTTAGCCTATATTAGCCTGGATACAAGATCCAGATATTGTGAAATCATGCTCTGGTGATTTTGTTGGATAGCCAAGAGTGTGAACAAACTTTTAAATGAAAGGAGATAAAAAAGAGTGTGCACCCATGGGGATTTGAACCTAGTAGTTCAAAATATTCGCATTATGATTTCTTCGCAATCGATGTCCTTCGATAACGGTATGTAAGTTCTGCTTTTCTGTAGAAGACAGTAATGAGAGTTGCTGGAATTGATTAAGTCGGGTGAAAAAATCAGAAATTTACGACACTCTAAGGGAACATCCATAAATTATGTCAGACCGACAGGCCGTTTTTGGGAACCCCCCACCTTCCCTGTCAGAACATGTCAGAATGGGCTTGTCAGATTTTGTCAGATTGGCATGGGAACCCCCCAACCCCCTGTCAGTCTGACATAATTTATGGATGTTCCCTAAGCATCGTGCAATACCTATCATAAATGCGAAACTTTTACTAGCAGTAAGCGTAGTTTTTTATTTGTAATTTCCTTGTTTTGTTGACAGACTTTGCTACTAATTTTTCTTTTCCTACACTACAATATAAAGATGTAATAAGAGAAAAAAAAGGAAAAAACAATAACAAACAGTCGGAAAAAAATATGTATGCTCGTACTGGGATTCGGACTACTCGGGCCAGAAAATGACTCCCGGTTCATAAAACCTAATTTTTTCCAAGTTTTTCTCTGCAACAATGAGTAGGTAGGTTGATGGCACGGCGACAATTCCGCGAGAGACAATTCCGCGAGAGACAATTCCGCGAGAGACAATTCCGCGACGGAGAATTCCGCGGAATTTCAATTTTTGACGTCCCTGCTATGCAAAAACCAAATTCTGACACCGGATTCGTGTTCAGCATGGTCGATTCCATATTCACCTTTGTCAAAATTTAACTTATTGTATATTTTCAAATTCCTCTCGGGACAAAATATATTTGAAAAAAAATTGATATTTCAAATTTGACCACGAGTTTTAGATTTAAAAACACCTGGGCATGCAATCGACCATTATGAACACGAATCCGGTGTCAGAATTTGGTTTTTGCATAGCAGGGACGTCAAAAATTGAAATTCCGCGGAATTATCCGTCGCGGAATTGTCTCTCGCGGAATTGTCTCCCGCGGAATTCTCCCCGTGCCAGGTTGATAGCTCATTAGAAACTAGAGATGCAGGGGTTTATGCACATGCTAATAACAAATAAGAAAACAATGATTGGAAAACCCCATTGGTTCATGCTATTTCCTGGTGGAAATCAGTTAATTAATGGATAAATGCAGTGAATACTGGGGTTAGAGCCTTTTGCCAAATGGCACAAAATGGGCCAAAAGTATCTACGCCAATTACTGGGTGAGCCTGAGCCCATAGTCAAATAATATTAATCGAAGTTATTTGAGCATCGCAAGACCAAAATCATTTTAATTTTTTTTATATTTTGTGCAGTTAGCAGTCAATAACTCTTTTCAACATAGGCAAAAATAGGCTGTAAGTGACTTTTGGCAAAACTTCATGGCGCAGTAGCTAAAGTGTTGAATCTTGCTTTCTAAACACCCGAGAAAAGGCTATTTTCATTGAAATTTGGCAAATTCAACCCCACCCTGGACACCTTACATTTTCCATTTTTTACAAATTTTTTATTATCAGCCGGTTCGACGTGAAATTGAAAAGTAAACATAGGTCATAAAAATCAGGTTTTCAACTTTTCTTTAAAAATTCGAGTATAGATCAGTTAAAACTCCAGACTTCACGTCAAATACAAAGCGAAAACTAGGCAAATAATTATCTGGTATGGAAAATGCAAACAAAGACGTTTTATGTAGCAAATGAAAGCTGACAATGTCTGCTAAAGATAGAATTCAGAAAACTAGAAGCCATTTGGTGGCCAAGCAAAAATCGTGTTTTTGACATTATTTACCGCAAAAATTCTTATAGAATTCTAAGTCGATCTGCGTTGACAGAATTTCAAAAAACGACCTATAAAAAAAGTTATGGGTGTTCAAAACGTGTGTTTCAAGATGTTCTTGAAACACCCTGTAATTTACGCAAAAATGATTTGAATTGTTCAGAGTCACCTTACCACCTAGTTTGAAAAGCCGTGCAACTGACAAGCTGTGAATGAAAATTTCTATGCTGAAGTCTGAGCCGAATGGAAATTATGGCTGTAAAATATAAAAGCCTGACCGATTTTGGTAATTAACAGCACAAAAATTGCTGGAGGTTTTATTTGATAGGCCTAAACAATTTCAGTTCCAAGCCCACTTTCTAACTGTAACTCGAAAATTTTGTTGCTCAATATTGATTCTATTTTTCAAAATATTGTTTGTAAAATAGCTTTCCAAAATTATTCTAAGCATGTTTTGCTACATAAACACCTAATACAGCAGACCAACGAAACAACTTTATTGTTCTTCACTTTTCCTCAATCAAACAACAAACAAAAACAACAGTAGTGGTAGTCATTGAACATTAGGGGCAGCTTAGGCAACCACAGGCTCATCCCCCTTGGTAGTGGCTCTGGTGTAGACGAGTTGACTGCCGTGCTTGACCACACACTTGATTAGGCCCTTAGAGAGCAACTCCTCTAGACCAGCCTTGGCTAGAGAGGCACGCACCTTGAGACGCTCAGACACCACTGATGGGGTGATCAACTTGACGGAGATGATCTGCAATATGTTGGGTTTAGGTACTATTAGACTCGAGTTTAACCCCTGGATGCAATTTTTTTATGAAGTAGGCCTGTCTTAAAAGGGTCAAAATGACCACCCACTCCTCCTGTGCCAGTTTTCGCCCCCAAGTTAACTGTGGGAATAAGAAAGAAAATCTTTTATATTTCTACAGTTAATCGCTTTTGACTACAGTCATTATCGGGTCGAAAATGTTGATGTCTTTGAACATTTTCGGTACGAAGTCATCGATATCAGAATCAGCAAATAAAATCAAGAATTAAGGACGAAAAAGTTGATTGATCCTAGGTGTGGTCGAACTTTAAAGAATTTCGCAAACAGCATGATTGTCAAAAGGGATCAAATTCGTAATGTAATTTTATCCCCTTTTACCCCCTTTTTATTGGTTTTATCCCTTTCCAATTTTCACCTGATTTTCACTATTTTCCAGTATTTGGGACCAGAAGTTTACGAAAAATCGTCCAAAATCAAAAAAGAGCGAAATAATTGCGAATATGCGTCGTAAAAAGGTTCGGTCTAACTTTTAGGAGTGCCTAAATACCTAATTAAATTCACATTGAGATTCTTTTCGATCTAAATCGCCATTCGATTTTGCCATGGGTTCGGAGCAAAGAATTCGGATATCGTTTCGGCTTTCTCCTAGAGGATGGGCGGAGTACCGAAATGGTAGCCTGCAGTGTTGAAGGCTGTCGCAAGATATTTAGCAAAGATGGTGTGAGGTCTTCAAGGTAATTTTGAAAACTACATCTTGACCTTCATTTTACGTAAGTTTGCGCTCAGTTATAACTCAGAATCCCATACCCGTGGGAACCTGCAATACAAGCAGCAACGGAAAAGTCTTTGCTTAAGTTTGCGGTCTGTTCAATTCAGTCATTGAATATCGCGGAAAACAAAGTTTTTTTCATGTTCTTAGAAGAATTTCGGAAAATATCGTAACAATTATTGCTCCTTTTTTAATCACAGATAAATTCTGATTTCTCTAGCATCGATAACCATGAAAAAGGAATTGAAAAGCAAGCTAAAGACCTTCTGCCATCAAGAAATACGGTTCTCCCAGTGAGCGAGCGTTCAAAAATCTAAGATGTGTGCTGGCGGACTTTACAAGAAATAGGATGAGTGCTGAAAGAATAGCTTCCCTAGCACACTTGAGAACCATTTCTATGAAAGACTTTGCTTAACTGTTTTTGGTGTTAGTATGTTTTTTGTGGCAATAAAGTCGGAATGGTATGCAGTTTCTCTTGAGTAGAAAATAACTACGCTTTTTCCACGGCGCATCCTGGCTCTAATGCTCTTATAATCCCTCAAAAATTAAATATTGTGCTGATATATGTTTATATACGTTATATATACGTTTGTATAAGTTGTAAAGATGTTACAATAATGTTTGGAAGTGCTCTCAGAAAGCTATATATGATGCTTTTAAAATAGATTGTGACTATTCTTATTTTACTTCACTTTATCGTTTTAATGATAAAAAATGATTTAAAACGAACCAGCAAAAAAAAGAAAGGGACAAAAAAGGGATAAAACCGATAAAGAGGGGATAAAATTTAAGTACATAAATAATTCTCGTTTGAACGTTTTATCCTTTTTGGTCTATTTTATCCCTTTTGACAACCATGGCAAACAGTCAACCATCGGTATAGTGTAACCCCTCAAATTCGTTCCCCAACCGGATGCGACACTTTTTTACCTTTTACATTTTTAAAGCCATTAACCAATTCTGTTTTGGCATTTCCTTCCCAAATATCGTAAGGGTTTTTATTCTGACGCTGGTGATAAACTTGTGGGGTTGCACTATGCCGTGGGTTGACTGCATTATGAAATTCTCTCAAGTTCGACTCCACCTACGATGAATCCATTTTTTAGGGTTGACCGAGGGTTGACTGCATAATAACCAAAAATTTCAAATTTTTCCAAAAAAATTTTTGGGCCAAATAATTATTTCGTCCCTTTTTTGAAATATCACCTTTTTCAAAAATTTTAAAGAATGACTTCTGGGTTCAGGTTACCCAAACAATTACGGTTATACCTACCTCTTTGTAGAGTTTGTCATAAGTGGCCTGGTCGAATAGAACCATGTTGTTGAGCTTGTCACGGACCTACAAATGTGAGTGTGAATATCAAGTATAAAATTTCTTAAGGAGTCGCATACCTTTCCCTTAGACCACTTCTTCTTCTTGGCCTTGCCCCCTCCTCCTCCTTCCTTCTTCTTGGCCGGGGCCTTGCCACCCTTGGGGTCTACTTTCCCCTTTCCTGTCTTTGGTGGCATACTTGTATCAGCTGTAGTAGTTCAGACGACAATCAGTCAGTGATCTAATAAGTCCCTGCAAAAAATTTAGTTTGGATCACAGAAACACACAAATACAGATTGCAGCAAAAATTAGAGGATTGCAAAATTCTGAATAGGGAAAGAAACGGAAAATATGGAGGAACCAAACCATTTTTCCGATGTAAAATTTGAGATATAGAAATGGTAGAATTCCGTGCGAGACAAAAATTTTGTTTGAACTGCTTTTTTCAAAAAGATATTAGAGATACGATAGGCTGGAAGCAGATTTGTTGGGAAAAGAGATTGCATTTGCAAAAAACTTTTGAAACTGATAATTTGTGTCTGTGTTGTCAAAATGGTTTGTAGATTTTTATTATTTGTGGTATAATTTGGTCCCAAAAACCCGGTTCCCCCACAAGTTTCCGTCTAGGATCTGGCACTTTTTTTATCCTCGAAGACCTTTGCCAAATGTAATTCATCAGTCTAAAAAATCGGCACCCTATCTTGAAAAAAACATGTCGAGTTATTGAAATTTAGATTTTTTAGTGGCGAAATTGCTGGATTTTTTAAAAAATAACTGATACAGTCGGAATTATTGCGATATTTGAGACCAGATTGTCGAAAAAAACTGACGAAAGACTCCAACAATTAAAACGGGAAGAACTTGTGGAGGCGCCCGGTTACCGGGAACTCAACTGTATTAAAAATTACAAATGATATTATATCACTGGTAAAAAACCGTCAATGTAACTTACTTCAAAATTTTCAGCTTTCATATGACACGTTTCAAATTACATCAAGACCAGTTGCGCCGCAAATTGTCACATTTTGCCTGATTTTACTACGCAAAACTTTAAGGCAATTTCCTATGGGCAAAGCTTTTTCGTGCTGCAAAAAGACTTTTTCGGAGCACGAGAAAGCTTTGCCCATTTCCTATGACAAATTCTTACAGCCAAAATGCTTGAAAAAGACGAAACACATACACCAGGGCTGCACCGGATATGAAAAAATATCGGATCGGATATCGGATGTCAAGAAGTACCGGATATCGGATGTCAAGAAGTACCGGATATCGGATGTCAAGAAGTACCGGATATCGGATGTCAAGAAGTACCGGATATCGGATGTCAAGAAGTACCGGATATCGGATGTCAAGAAGTACCGGATATCGGATGTCAAGAAGTACCGGATATCGGATGTCAAGAAGTACCGGATATCGGATGTCAAGAAGTACCGGATATCGGATGTCAAGAAGTACCGGATATCGGATGTCAAGAAGTACCGGATATCGGATGTCAAGAAGTACCGGATATCGGATGTCAAGAAGTACCGGATATCGGATGTCAAGAAGTACCGATATCGGATGTCAAGAAGTACCGGATATCGGATGTCAAGAAGTACCGGATATCGGATGTCAAGAAGTACCGGATATCGGATGTCAAGAAGTACCGGATATCGGATGTCAAGAAGTACCGGATATCGGATGTCAAGAAGTACCGGATATCGGATGTCAAGAAGTACCGGATATCGGATATCCGGTGCAGCCCTGACACACACGGATTCGAAGATAGTATATTGTAAAGAGTAGTTCAGCGTTCTATCAGCATACTATGCAAACATCTCGTGTGGTTGGACCTAAAACCCACTTTATTTCGTCTTCAAAATCTTTGTTTATAGCAATATCAAATCCTGAAAATCAGTTATTTTCTATTTTTCACTGTTTTTATTTATTATTCAGACAGAAAGCTTTTTTATATTTGTACCCAGTTCCACATATCCACATTCAAATTAGTGGCAAATCTACCGTAGTTTCTAGCATGTTCTGCTTGTGACATTATCGATTGGTGTAGTAGACAGCCTCTAAAGACATCATCTATTTCACAAACAACAACTTCTAGATTTGTAATAGCTTTGTGAGTGTATGTGTCGGATCCATTGTCAACATCTTGTTTCGCCTCTCGCTCCCTCTTTTTTAGCTCCTACTTCTTCTGCAATCAAGCTCTGCTGCCTGAACAACCCTAAAGCTATCCTAGGCTTAACTGTGAGCCCATCAGGGGGCATGGCTGGCCTTTGTGCTGGGATGGTTTGTCTATTGATGATCTAATCTATTTCACTGTCTACCTTGCAATATTTTTTGGTGTAACAAAAAAAAGTACCTCAAAGTTGTGGTTAATAAAACCACCTAAATTTAACCCCATTTTTTTGCCCAAAGTTTAATATAATTTTTGGTCAAAAATGATTAAAATTAGTAGTGCAAACCTCAAACTTGGAATAATTAAACCAAAGGTGTACCTCAAGCCTGTAAAGTACCTCAAACTTGAACCTTAAACCTACCTTTTCCAAACTGTCTGATTCCTCCTAAAAGTAGATTCAGCTGTTCCGAAAGTGGTTTTAGCCCTTGAATATGGGCTTTTTGTTTAGTTTTTTCATTTTAGGGCGGATACAATAGTGGAAATGTGCTATCGAACTCTTACCAGCAGGTCACGGCAAAGAAGCCGTGGATATCTACTGTTTGTTCAACCTCATCATCGGCAGTGGTTAGCCCGTCAACTTCTTGTACTTCATCGTTGACACCACCAGCTTATAATGATATCAATGAAGTGCTGGGCCAGGAGGAACAAGTGCCTTTCTACAAACTGCCTGACAAGTATGATGGATTGGTTGACAAGGTGGGTGAGATTTAAGAAATTTGGGTGCAGACTGGGCTGGACTGCATTATATGTCATAGCTCAGAAATGGCCAGAAACATCTTTTTTCAAAGTTTTAGCACCTGAAACGTGCTTACAACACGTTTTTAGGGCGCGGACGGATATTTCCGACCAGTTGTTTTTAAAATATTTTTTAAACCAAATGCCCTGGTCCCTCAAGCTAATTAAACCTATATAAGAGTATTTTACTTCGTTTTGGTCACTGGAGCCAGGCAAAAAGAGTCTCTATCTGCATTTTCAATCAAGAGTCTTGCTCTGAATCATGTCTAAGGTAAGTGAGTGCGCTCATCTTTAACCAACCAAGCCCCCTGCGCCACCTTTGGTTGGGGTTGAGATGCGCACACCCACATACCTTAGACGCAAATCACTCGAAAGATACTCTGGATGCATAAAAATGTATGCATACCAGAGTTTCTTTATGCGTTAGGATAAACACCATTTCTGAGCTATGACATATACTGCAGTTTAGCCGCAGACTGTTTTGGAAATGTTGATTAATTTGAATTATGAAAGTGATAAATATTGAAAAGAAAAAGCTTTTGGTTAAGTGTGAAAATAGTTCATTAACTGTTGACTGTGAAATAGTTCATCAACCTTTGACTTTGAAATAATTAAACAGCTGTTACCTTAGATCACGCTTTTGGTTAACTGTGAAAATAGTTCATTAACTGTGGACTGTGAAATAGTTCATCAACCTTTGACTTTGAAATAATTAAACAGCTGCTACCTTAGATCACGCTTTTGGTTAACTGTGAAAAGTTCATTAACTGTTGACTGTGAAATAGTTCATCAACCTGACTTTGAAATAATTAAACAGCTGCTACCTTAGATCACGCTTTTGGTTAACTGTGAAAATAGTTCATTAACTGTGGACTGTGAAATAGTTCATCAACCTTTGACTTTGAAATAATTAAACAGCTGTTACCTTAGATCACGCTTTTGGTTAACTGTGAAAATAGTTCATTAACTGTGGACTGTGAAATAGTTCATCAACCTTTGACTTTGAAATAATTAAACAGCTGTTACCTTAGATCACGCTTTTGGTTAACTGTGAAAATAGTTCATTAACTGTGGACTGTGAAATAGTTCATCAACCTTTGACTTTGAAATAATTAAACAGCTGCTACCTTAGATCACGCTTTTGGTTAACTGTGAAAATAGTTCATTAACTGTTGACTGTGAAATAGTTCATCAACCTTTGACTTTGAAATAATTAAACAGCTGCTACCTTAGATCACGCTTTTGGTTAACTGTGAAAATAGTTCATTAACTGTTGACTGTGAAATAGTTCATCAACCTTTGACTTTGAAATAATTAAACAGCTGTTACCTTAGATCACGCTTTTGGTTAACTGTGAAAATAGTTCATTAACTGTGGACTGTGAAATAGTTCATCAACCTTTGACTTTGAAATAATTAAACAGCTGCTACCTTAGATCACGCTTTTGGTTAAGTGTGAAAATAGTTCATTAACTGTTGACTGTGAAATAGTTAAATAGCTTCAGTCGACGCTCGATATAACATGACTCGATATAACATGACTCGATATAACATAATTTTTTTTGAATCCAACAAGATTAAGTTAAGGAAAAAAATCATTATGGCTGTCCAAAAATTTAAAAAATAGGTAGGTGGACTGACGGCACTGTTAAAAAAATTAAGCTGGACGGCAGGGGGCGACTAAAAACCCACGGATGAGTTAAAAAAATTAATCACTATGCTATTATTACCAAGAACAGTTTTTATATTAAACATGTCACTTTTAGATCCGCGAGTCCTTGAGAGAGCAGGAACCAGAACTTGAACTATCCAGACAACTGCTGCACAAACTTAAGACCAAGGCACAACAATTGCTACCAAATATGCCATCTATCAGGTATAAAAGTCATTATTTTATCAGCCAGTTATCCACTGGTTTTCAGCCAATCCATGTCTTCTTTAATGACCATGCTGGACACTCCTTGCCACTACTTGCCTTCTTCATCTAACAGCGATAGTGCATCCTGTTATTCCATAGATCCCAGTGTCCAGTCTGTTTTGGATTCTTTAGAGCCAATGGAATTGCCAACCAAGTCTGTCAAGGGTAAGTAGAAACAATTGTTATGGTTTGGTCTTGGAGTAACCACGGGTATTTTTAGACACAACGTGTGATATTTGCCACGAAATCTTTGCCTCAGTTCAGTCCAAGTATAGGTAAGACTCTGTTTATACTCTCGATATAATGCGCATACCTTAAAGGGGCATGGTGCTGCCGAGGTGCTGCCCGGGAATTCAAAATTTCCTGATCATTGAACTTCTGTACGGATTTTTCAACTTGGTCTCTAACAAAATCATACCTAAATTTAAATTCTAGGCCTTGTTTTGTTAAAAACCAAGTTGAAAAATCCGTACAGAAGTTCAATGACTAGGAAAAAATTTTGAATTCCCGGGCGCCACCTCTTATTAGCGTGGGCATGCTCCTATAAGTTAAACCACGCCTAGAGTCCGACGATTGTTTCACCTCAATTTTTAAAATGTTTCACTAAATGTGATATCATTATTTTGCTGAAAATTAGCTGGGTGTAGCTGTTTTAACCCTGATTTCAGCTACTTTTATTTAGACTGGGGACTGGGAAAATCGGAATCCTTTCGATATTTGGGACCAGACTGTCAAAATCGTCGAACCCTATGCGGGGTCAAACTTATACGAGAAAAACTATATGCCGTTGAATAATGGAATTTTTCTTAGACATGCCAAGCGAAAACATGCGGATCAACTAGACCAAGTGGTCACAAAATATGCACAGGTAGGGAAAATCAATTTAAAATATTTTCCTTTAAAAGACCATGACCGTCGGCCGCAATAGAATTTCACACGTTTGAATGCAAGCGGGACTATATTTTTACTACAAAAATGTTCAACATTATCTTTTTGAATGTGTCATTGTATTTGAAATGAAGTCATTAAGGCTAGGATAAGTGATGAAATATTGGGTTCTCTAAAAAGTCCTGCGTTAACAAGACTTTGTAGTTCGCCACTTTTTATGGGTTTCAATTTTTCTATTTACAGTCGAACTTGGCTAACCCGTCACCCCTGGGGACCAACTTGAGGTGACGGGTTACCGAGGGTGTAGGATTACAAAGAGCAAGTATCGATAAGAATAGTTTATTCGAGCAACTAACAATTCAACCATCCAAATCAGACGCTAAACAGTAGGGAAGAAGTCCTTGATCCTACTTTGCTTCTGCGACTTCCTTTGCTCTTGATAAAAGACCTCATCCAAGGCGTCGCTGTGTTTCAGTATGGCTGGATCGGTATAGTTCTGCTCCACATAGCGACGTACCAGATTCAATGCCGAATGCGCCTCTTGACGGGTGATGACCGGATCCTCCTGTTCCTTTTCTATGGGCTCGGTGGTGTCTTCCTCCTCCGCCGGTGAGACTTCGCCCACGATTTCCTCGAGGGTGAGAGCTCCGTCGACAGTGCAAGCATAAATAAGGAAAGTAGAAGTTCTTCGCAGCAGCTTCGATGACCTTTTTCTTCTTCTCAAACGTGAGTGCACTCTGCTTTCGTTTGGAAATCTGAAAAGACAGAAGAGATGAATATAAATGATCACCCAAAAACAGAAGAAGATGACACAATACACAAAAATTACACAAATTGAAGAACAATGACGATGAAACACAAAAGGTTAAAAAAAAATTTGAAAACTTTTCCGCAATATGCTAGGTGACGGCTTATCAAGGGTAATTTTCTTTGTTGATTGTGGACGGAGGGTGACGGGTTAACAGTGGTGACGGGTTACCAAGGTGACGGGTTAATGGGGGTAAGATTAGCGGAATTTCTTTCTCGGCCTCCCAAATTTTTTTGAAGTGACGGGTTAGCGGGGGTGACGACTGTATCATAATTTAAATTAAGAATAAAATTAAGAATTGTGACATATCATATTTTTACATTTGCAATAAAATAAGAATTTGAAATTGTTACATTTCACATGAAACATGATATTTCTTAAAATACCCTAAAATAATCTCTAATTTGATTTTAATTGTTACATTTCAATCATGAAACCGATGATTAACTGTGCTCTTATTCTTTTAAATATAACCTTGTGGATTCATTCAGAAAAGCGTTCATCATTTTGATTTTAACGCAAGAATTACTTTCCAACCCAATACTTGTTAGTTTAGTGGTAAAGCTGCAGCGGGCCGTCAAAACAGTGGTTTCAATTATCAAATGTTAGTGGGTTCCCAATGCCGGCTTTGCCTTTTCGATGACTTCATTATAAGTTTATCAAAAAATAATTCTGAATGTTTTCGCATTAAAAATAGTCTCCCGCGCGCATGCTAACGTGTGAACGTCTCATTGCCGGCGACGGGCCGTGGTCCTTTAAAAAAAGTTAAATACCGTATTTTCTCTAATTATGCGGCAGTCTCTAATTAAACGGACCCTCACTTTGAGGACCTATATCTCAAGCCAGAGTCAATATTTCGCAAACATGTTTATTGCATTTTCTTAACTCTCAAGAGCTCTGCCGATTCCTCTTTTTCGATTTTGGATTTTCACCCGAAAATCTCGAGATCGACCTCTAAATTCTCCGATTTTCGGAGGGTTGAAAAATTTAGCGACGGGCTGTATAATTAGAGAAAATACGGTAACTCTTTTTTTAAAGGGTCCCATTAATATGGTATTATACAGGATCCTAAAATCGCCGAAATTGTTCAAATTAATGTCTATAATCACAATTAATTTCTCAAATATTGTTACTAAATTTTTGCGATAAAATTAATTGATGAATGGCAATGCGAAGCGAATTATCTACCATCCCCCATGTAACTACAATATCTCTAACCACTAAGGGCGATACACAACAAATCTGCATACGCATCCACATGCGGATATGTTGTAAGAACCCATCCGTATCCGCACGTGCGTAAGGAAGTGCGGATAATTTGAAATGATAATTTGCCAATTTGAATTTTGACTGAATTCTGACTTAAAAACCATGAACCCCCTGTAGATCAAAAAAATTTTTTTTTGATCAGAATTAAAAGAAATTTCGTGACAACGCAATATATTTTTGACCAAAAAGTCAAAAAGGCTTGAGAGACTTGTAACAAAAGCAAAGATTGAAAAATATATATAGTTAACTGTTTTACAGTCCAAGATCGGCTGACTGTGAAATATTTAGCCAAAAGAAAACTGAAAAGGCAATATTTTTACAAAAAACGGCTTTTCTCCATTTTTTACCATGTGTATCACATCGAAGCAGCCAAAAACCTTGGTTTGTCAACTGTTCTAGTAGTTTTGCATATACAATGCTTTTTTGTACTTCACATGCGAAATCTCACCTCAACCTCACTTCTCCCTCACAAATGACTTAATGACGCATCCGTGGGGCTACGATGTTACCAGATATTTCCCAACTCAAATTCTTTCACTACCCGAATTTGCATATTTAACTACTATTGTCTAATTGCAGAGCTGCCTGCCTTTCGCCTGTCCCACGTGTGACAAATCCTTTAGCAATGCTTCAGTGCTAAGAAGGCATGAACGCAGGCACCAGGAAGACCAGCTGCGCTTCCCCTGTGAAAAATGCTCCAAAAAATACATTCTCGGTTCGGAGCTCAGGAAACACATCAAACAGGTACATGACAAACCTGCATCTGGAGCAGTCAACAAAAGGGGCAAGAAGGCTAAAATAACTTCTACGGAGAACATGCCTGAAATTGTGTAAACTATTTTCGTCTTTTCCGATTATATGTCACCACGGGTCATTTATTAGTCCAGTATTGATTCTTCTTAAATTTTGATGGAACCACATTTCTAGGCTACAACACACAGAAATTTGTGCAAATGTTTTATTGCATCTCACATCTAACTTTTAATTTTGTATCTTTCGGTATAATAAAGATTTTAGAATAATTAACACGCGGAGGGTCGAGCGTAGTCAGGATAGCGTTTTGTTCAGAATTTCATGTAGATTAAGAATCTGCGAAGAAAATTTAAAAAAATATTTCCCCTTGACGGAACACTAACCTCTTGAAGATAGGTCCTCTTTTCGGAGCTACTATTTGCCTTCAACAAAAAATCGTTAATTTAAATAATTTTTTTCCTGAGCGGGATTCGACACTTGACAGTGAATTGGAGATTTAAAGACCAGTTTTATGAGCAAATCAACCCCGCTGAACATGAATCCGGTGTTAGAATTACAAGTTTCGAGGAGCTTCGAGAATAAATGAATTAGAATAGAATTAGAATTAGAATAAATTAGCATAAATTAGAATAAATTAGAATAAATTAGAATAAATTAGAATAAGAATAGAATAAAGATAAGTCGATAGAATAGAATAAAATTAAAAAATCATAGAACTATGAGGGAAACTTTTTTACCGAGAGTCGACTCTAGTAAACTTTTCCACAGTTAGCTGTCATTTCTCCGCACGGTAAACTTTCAGTTAACTATTTTCCTACAGTTAACTTATTTTTTTATCATCAAACAGTTGACACTCGCAAAAACCACCCTTGAAAAGTCAAAAGACTACTTTGTCAGCTTTTTAATTCCAATCCACCGATCCAAATATAACAAACAAGACAGAATAAAAAGTTGTATATCAGATGCAATAAAATATATGCATGAAATGCTAAATTTCATTGCCAAAAAAATGTGACAGAAATTAAAACGCTAGAAATATGCATATTGTCGGGTTATTGTTGTAATTATTGTAGAGTGAAATAAACTATATTATCTAAATATATATATTGCCTTGCCACATGCAGATAGGTCCAGGAGTGCACAGCATAGCAACAACATTAGCAATAGTGGTTACAAAACGGACCAAAAAAATTCATTAGAGAGCACAAGTCCTCTTCGATTACCGACATCGCTTGTTGATTCTGAGCCAGAATGCTGTTTTCTGCATGATGGATACTCTTACATCATTTTACGTGACCTGCTCTCGAATACCACTTCAATAATCAAGGCATACATAGAGAAAATTTTCAGATTGAAGGCTGACTTTTTTCGTTTTGACCATATTCTCGGCAATCTTTATGTCGTCCAAAATCACAAAGTTTCAAAGCTTAGAGACGTAGATCAGAATTGGGAAGACAGTGGTGTTGATATTTCAGAGGTGGGAATGCCAGAGATGGGATACACTGATGTTCTTGTGCTGGACGGAACGCTCTATCACATTAAAGACCACATGATACGCAAGCTTGCATCAACCATCAAAGATATGTCTCCCATAAGCGCTGACACATTTAATTTTGTTCTGCTTCAGCCTAATAAAGCAGTGCCATTTTTTCAGTCAATCGTCAGCCAGTTGCTCCATGTCCTGCTCTGGTCATCTCATGAGCGACCTTCGCCGAATCGTTTTGAAGCCGCAGACTGCCATCTAAATCAAGCAATGTGACAGCTGCCGGGATGCGCAGAAAAAGGACGAGATACAGAAGTATTTGAAGCCATTGGCCGACCACTTTCCTCCACTCTATGTGGAGGAAACGAGATTCACCAATGTTCTTCCTGTCGGTTAGGCAACGTGGAAGTAGCAAAGAGTCACCAGCAGCTAGCCAGTGGCGGTCAAGAATGTCAGCTGTTTGTGGATGGTGGTCACAAGTCTCTGGAGGTGTCGTCTGAGGGTAATTCTATTCTAATTTTCTTATTTTATCTTTTAAATCTTTCAGGCTATGTTGGTGGAGCTATGGACAGAGCGATCATTCGGCTTTCCTTTCATCTCGCAGTTCATCGGTGTTGCATTTGTGCTGCCCAACAAGAAGTGCAAGTCCCGCTGGTCGTCGAAGTGGGATCCACAGAGTACGTACATACAGTGTCCTAAGTGCATTGCCTACACACGCACTATTTGCAGCACACTCAGCAATTTTTTCCCGTATCGTCGAAAGGCTTTGTTGTTGGTGTTTCTCGTCTCTTGCTTTTTTGTAGTATCTCTCGTCTTTCTTAGCTCATTTTCCTAGTATTTTTCAGTTTTGTAATTTTATGTAGTTGAAGAGAATAAAGTACACAAGCTTATTGGTCGAAAAAAAGATATAAAAAATTGAAAAGAGCATTAAAGCAAAAATAAGTCTATTGGTTTAAAAAGATATAAAAATTAAAAAAGAGCTTCACAGCCAAAATATACAAAAAAAAAGCAAAATGCAGTTTTGGTCAGATCTTGCAACTCAGCTATTAGCGCACTTACTACAAATAGCATGAAAAAATTTTATTCGCGCACTACAAATAGACAAACTTTGTTCTGTTATAGGCGCACTATGTACAGTGGCAAATAGCTATCTTCTGAGAAAAAGATCATAAGAGACTTTTTGTCCCACTGGAAAAGTATCTTTCAAAAAAGCGAAAATAAAAAAAGGTACTTGTGCTGTTTGCCCTCCCCACCCATATTTTTGAAATTTATTGCGTTTGAGCGGGATTTTTGCTGCTATCACACAAAATTCATATTTTCATTTTTATTCAGTTGATTTATTTACTGGTTATTTATTTAATTTTCAAATTTCAAAATGTAGCACAAAAAAGGGAAAAGTATGAATCAAATTACTTTTACGACTTGCTTCATACTTCAACGTTTTTGTGCTATATTTTTGATAGATGTTGCAACAAATTATACGCTGTTAGCAACTAGAGTCGCAGGCGACGCGATGGTGTGATCACTGTAACAAAACTGTTTAAATATCTGACACTATTCAACTTTTTTCTCTAAAACTTAAAAAAGACGGCACTTTTCAGTCACAAGACGTTATTTTTCAGTTACGACCACCTAGAAATAGAGTGTAGAGTTCTGATTTTTTGTACTCAGAAAAGTTGATTTACTTTTAGGGAAAGCAATTCACAGAAAAAGGCGACTAATTCTTCAAAACAGGCGGTTAAATTGTATTTTTTTATTATGAATTTAAAAAAGCGGCCAAATTCTCAAATTGCACGGTACACTTCTCATATATCCATTAAAATATGCAGCGAAAACCCTGTTATACACATACATCAGAAAAAAATCGAGACAAAACGTAAAATATTTGTGGTTTTAACGGGTGGAACATAAGTTCGGAATGGATTTTCAAAGCCTTATATCTTATCAATTTTCCTATCACACATTAAAAATCTCAGTACCATTTTGTAGCCCTGTTCTTCTTCTTTCAAACGATATATCATCAATATACATTATTCGATAAAATGACCACCATTGGTATCAATACATAAATGGAGTCTTTTTGGATGAAATTGTCAATGGCTTTCTGGATCATCTTCTGCGCAATTGCATCCCATTCTTTCACCAGTGAAGCTTTGAGTGCAGCGATTGATTTGTGGGGCTTGGAGCACGCTTTCGACTGCAGATATGGACACACGAAAAAATCCATCACATTCATGTCGGGAGAGGTTGGCGGCCAGTCCCCTTTGATAGCAGCATTGTCCCCTCAGTGAGAGTCAACTTTGATGAAATTTGGAAAATGTTCTTCGATCCATCTCTGAGTTAACACAGCCCGATGCGAAGGAGCCCCGTCTTGTTGGAAAGTTCAACAAAGCCCCACAAATCAATTGCTGCACTCAAGCTTCACTGGTGAAAGAATGGGATGCAATTGCGCAGAAGATGATCCAGAAAGCCATTGACAATTTCATCCAAAAAGACTCCGTTTATGTATTGATGCCTATGGTGGTCATTTTATCGAATAATGTATATTGATGATATATCGTTTGAAAGAGGAAGAACAGGGCTACAAAATGGTACTGAGATTTTTAATGTGTGATAGGAAAATTGATAAGATATAAGGCTTTGAAAATCCATTCCGAACTTATGTTCCACCCGTTAAGACTGTGAAAAGGGATAAAAATTGTTAATCGGGATTCACCGAATTCGGGGATGAGGGGATTTTGGGAAACGATTGGGCGGGATTTTGGGACGAAATTTCGGTTCGAAATCAGCTCGGGCGGGATCAAGATGCCGACGGGATCCCGTCCTTTCTACTAAACTACTACTAAAGTGCCTACTAAATAACTACTGCCTCAAATCAATCTACCTTTTTCAGGCGTTCCTCATACTGTACTACATCACAGCACCACTCTACCTCACTGTTGGGTTGCTGAATGGCCGAAACGCCATTCAAAAGAAAGCTGTGCAGTTGGTCTCCTACTTCCTTGACCCTGACCACAGCTTTTCTATTGGGGACACCGCGTACTCCCGTTCTCTATCACTAACCTTTATGTCTGCATTTTATTTGTCGTATAATTGCCTGGACTACTGGATTATTTTGAAAGCCTTTCAATGGGCATGCTCACCTGTTCAAATTTTGTTTCAGCCAACTCAAAATTTTTTTCCCATCATTCAACTTCTATACGGATTTATCAACTTGGTTGTCGACATAACTAAACCTAAAATTAAATTCTAGGCCTTGTTTTGTTAGAAACCAAGTTGAAAAATCCGTACAGAACTTCAATGATTAGGAAAAAATGTTTGAATTGGCGGGAACAACCTTGGAACAGGTGAGCATGTCCCTTTCAGATGCTACACCACACACATTCAGGACGTGCGCCTACCTACTGAATCAATTGCCTTGGCTCAAGTCATTTGTGCTGATACTACCCAAGACGGAGAAGCCACATTAAATTCTGTTTGACATTGATCATTGCATAAAAATGTTACTTTGCATTTATGTACATTAACAAGGGCTCTTATATGTTTTTTTTTAAAGATTTGTCCTTTTTGAGATCTCAAGTCTTTTTTATTTTTAAGGTTTATTTGCTTTGCAATATTTTTGACATAAACCGATTATTTCATAGCCAAGAATCTTACGTACAAAATAATGGTCAAAGGCTGATCATTAGAATCTAATGCAGTGCTCGGAACTCAAAATTTTAAAATAAAGGATATTTTTGTAACATAAAGAACATTTGGTCATTTTTTCGCCAAAAAATGTTATTTTTGTCACTGCTTATTGACTTTTGAGCACCGAAAATAAAGATTTTGATGTAAAATCTAAAATTTTAAACATTTCGGTTCTCGAATAATGGGCAACTCTTTATATAAAGAGCGTTTCCGAGCCCTGATCTATTCTTTACACACATCTATAGCTGAAACAACAGGATCAACTAAGCACTTTTAAAAATATAGCATGATACTTTTTATAATGTTTTTAAGGAGTTTAAAAAGTCACATTTAACATTTTTACGGCTGTGAATCGCGTGAGATTCGAGCCTAGGTGTAAATGTAAAATATTCAACTACAAGTTAACTATGAAATAATTAATAACAATTTGACTGCTAAACAGTTAAGCACAAATTGACTTGAAAATAATTACCGTTATTTGATAACCCTAGAATCTTTACAAAGCACTTTACCGTTGATTTAGTTGATTTGTAGAAGCTTCTCAGTCAAAGTCGTTGAGCCCTTGAAAATCACGAGATATCTACGTTAGAAGTTTCGAACACCTAAATTGATACTCTGTTTTTCGGTATCTTCATCCACTCCAACTAATCTTTCACATTAGCTTTACTGTAACCAGAAATCTCATTTAAAATCCCGCTCACAGCCAACCTTATGCCACGACCCCAAAATGGCTTCCCTACCACAAATATTGCTCAAATTGGCGCCAGAGGCAAAAATCTGAAGGAACAGAATGCCCCACTGTGACGCCTTCGCCCCCTTATTCCATTTTTGGTGGCGGCTATGTGTTTTGGGGTAGTGCAAGAGGATGAGCTGTATGTATGCTTCTTTTCTCTCTGCTCCTTTTTTAGTGGGCCTTGTTTCACACCACTAGCTACCTAGCTAGTTGCTGCTACACCAATCCTTTCTGCCTCTTTTGGGTAATTTTAGCACCCACTTTTGGTTTAAAACAAATGGACCCTAACCTTTTTGCCTTAACTTTTTCTTTCAACTTTTTTGCTCACTCTTCAAGGTGTTTCTGTTGGATTTAAAAGCCGCTGTGTGTGCATTTTGAGGCTTTTCAATACAATTTTGCAAAAGCAGCAGTCTTTTACTTGGAGAACTTGCTTAATTGGCCCCTAATTTCGATGTTTTCAGGCTTGTTTGGGCAGTGCAACCACTAGGGCCATCGATTGACTAATTGTTGCTGTTTCTACTATTGTTACTACTATATTAATTATAAACTCTTTGCTATCCATACTGTTGATATTAGTTATTGTGAGCAACTAGACTCAGTTTTAAAGGTACGTAAGTTTTTTATTTTTGTTCTGAATTATATTTACTCTATGACATTAACTGGCAGGGAAGATTTTGCGAAAGCAAGATTTGGCAAAATGAGATATGGCAAACCAAATTGGAAAACGAGATTTCGAAAAATGAGGTTTGTAGCTAAATAGATGCTGAGCACAGTTTGAACGTTAAAAAATGAACGCTAAAACGTTAAAAAATGGTTTCGAGGGTTTTACAACAAGGCAATGTAGTGTACTCACGCTACAATAGCTCAATTAACACGGATAAGGCCGTGCGTACTAAACTGTGTAGAATTTTGTGTAGAATTGTGCAGAATTTCACGCTGAGCATGATGGCTAAAAAAATTTCGGATAGAGGAAGAATTTGAACGGGTAAAACAGCATTTGAAAACAGGTAACTTTCGTCTTTTCCTACCGCCTGGAAATGAGTGGTACTTGCTCAGGTTCATGTACCACCTGGGCGTGTAATATCTTAAAATGCAGGGCGTGATCAGAGATATCTATTGCACATAAATTTGTAGCAGAGTGATCATAGTTTTCTATTTTCTTTCTATAAGCCAGTTTCCGAAAATCCTTCCACTCGAGACAACAAACATTCAAATATGTCGCGATCGAGAATTTTCGAAAACTGGCCTACAGAAGGAAAATCAAAAATTTCTAAGAGAAATTACGATCACTCTGCTACAAATTTATGTGCAATAGATAGCTCTGATCACGCGCTGCATTTTGCGATATTATAGCCCAGGTGGTACTTAAATTTGAGCAAGTACCACTCATTTCCAGGTGGTAGGGAACAGGCAAAAATTGCTTATTTTGAAATGCTGTTTTACCCGTTCGAATCCCTTCTCTTTCCGAAAATTTTTTAGCCATCGTGCTCAGCGTGAAATTCTGCACAAAACGCGTAGTTTAGTACGCACGGCCTTTCCCGTCTTAGACTTCTCTTTTTGCCAAATTTCGGTTTGCCAAATCTCGTTTTCGCCAAATATCCTCTTACTCTGTATTGCCAACTATGGACTTCCTGTTCTACAGGGTATCCCGAAATTACGCGCACATCAAAAAAAAAGATCGTGTACGTAGCGCACCCGGTCGATTTCCATTTTCGGGATCCTAACCCGTGGAAATCTCCAGAATTGTTGGATTTTTGAGAACGAAGAACACAACCACACCTAGAAATGAACGCCGAAATCCCCCCTCTTTATTTTCGAAAGAATAGCCAATATTTAACAAAGGCAAAACTCATTCAAAGTGGTTTCCTTGAGCCTCAATGCATTCTCTGATTCTGAGCCCATACCATCGCTTGCTTCGGATGCTGCTCGTGTCCGATGACCACATCCTCGATAGGCGGCAGTTCTTTCAAAAATTAATTAGTCTAGCACATTTGAACAGTTAAAAGACAAAAAGAAAAATGTGCGCGTAATTTCGGGACACCCTGTACGTGGGAGTTACTGGGCTTTAGCAGCGCCAATACAATAGTTTATATTTTAGACTTTCTTCATTTTGTTTATCAGTGGATGCTGAGCAGATGGGTTGCATAAGTTCTGTAGACAAGAATGCAAAGGCTCGCAGCAGGGCCATTGATGAAAGGGTGGGTAGTTTTGGAAGTTAACTTAAGTAAGTATCGAAATATCGCATTACACGCAGCGATTTTTCTAGCAAACAGCCCCTCGCAATATCGAAACCATCTTTTTGGAAAAATTGCGATGCGTAGATTGTCTTACTAAATTACATCATGTTAAGTCAATACGTAAAATATTTGTAAACAGAGTCACAGTCACAACAGAAGAAGTATTATCAAAATATTAGTTTTGGCGAAACTTGTTATGACTGTAACTGAAGCGCAACCTCAAAAGTCTTCGTTTCATTACTAAATTAATGAATTCTGCTTTAAATTTTGTATTACGTTTTTTCAATTTTTTTGCACTAGCGTATATCCCTGGATCTTGACTATCTAATAAGCCATCGAATTTTGTTAAAATTTTTAGAATTTTTTTTGACCCGTTTGTTATTTGTGACACTTTTATTGTTTGGTTTTGGAATTCAGGCTCCAGCGTGAATTCAGGCTTCAACTAAATTAAATTAAAAGCACCTCCGAACTTCAATAACTCCCGTATAAATAATTTACATGATTTAGCTGAAAGCAGATCATGAAAGAGCACAGAGAGAGGTTAAACTGCTTCTGTTAGGGGCCGGAGAATCGGGTAAGTCGTGACTACAAAAGATTTTTACAGAAATTTGGGAAGCAAGACTGTTTTTGTTAACATACTATTTGATATCAGGCAAGTCGACGATTGTAAAGCAGATGAAGATCATTCACGAGACAGGGTACAGCGAAGAGGAGAGAAAAGCCTACAGACCAGTGGTCTACTCCAATACTATTCAAAGTATGATGGCCATTATCAGGGCTATGGGCCAGTTGAAAGTCACATTCAGGTGGGCTCATTGTGTGCGCCAGCATTTTTTTACTTTTGCGTTTGAAGGAATCCCACAAGAAGTGAGGATGCAAGGCAATTTTTCCTTTTGGTGCAGAGCACAGACGAAGGTAGGTATTACATTTACACTAATTTATAGTTCACAAAATCATGATGTATATAATTTGCATTTATGATCGAAAAAATTGACCAAAAGTTAACTACTACATAATTTGCTGCATGTAAATTGTATAATAGTTAGTCAAAAGTCAACTGTATAAAAATTGACCAAAAGTTAACTACTACATAATTTGCTGCATGTAAATTGTATAATAGTTAGTCAAAAGTCAACTGTATAAAAATTGACCAAAAGTTAACTACTACATAATTTGCTGCATGTAAATTGTATAATAGTTAGTCAAAGTCAACTGTATAAAAATTGACCAAAAGTTAACTACTACATAATTTGCTGCATGTAAATTGTATAATAGTTAGTCAAAAGTCAACTGTATAAAAATTGACCAAAAGTTAACTACTACATAATTTGCTGCATGTAAATTGTATAATAGTTAGTCAAAAGTCAACTGTATAAAAATTGACCAAAAATTAATTACTACATAATTTGCTGCATGTAAATTGTATAATAGTTAGTCAAAAGTCAACTGTATAAAAATTGACCAAAAATTAACTACTACATAATTTGCTGCATGTAAATTGTATAATAGTTAGTCAAAAGTCAACTGTATAAAAATTGACCAAAAATTAACTACTACATAATTTGCTGCATGTAAATTGTATAATAGTTAGTCAAAAGTCAACTGTATAAAATTGACCAAAAATTAACTACTACATAATTTGCTGCATGTAAATTGTATAATAGTTAGTCAAAAGTCAACTGTATAAAAATTGACCAAAAGTTAACTACTACATAATTTGCTGCATGTAAATTGTATAATAGTTAGTCAAAAGTCAACTGTATAAAAATTGACCAAAAATTAACTACTACATAATTTGCTGCATGTAAATTGTATAATAGTTAGTCAAAAGTCAACTGTATAAAAATTGACCAAAAGTTAACTACTACATAATTTGCTGCATGTAAATTGTATAATAGTTAGTCAAAAGTCAACTGTATAAAAATTGACCAAAAATTAATTACTACAGGGTGGGCCAATTTTTTCTAACACATTTGTTTTGGCCATAACTTTTTAAATTTGCAGTCTTTTTTTTTGGCTGACCACTCATTCGAAAGCCCTTTTTTGCCATTTTGTTTTAAAAAAGAGAGCGCGTCGATATCATTAAAAATCGCCGAGATATGGCTGTTTTTGTGAAGGCATCGACTTTTTACCATTTTGTAAATTTTTAGATGCCTTATTCCAAACAAAAGAAAGCGCTATTCTTCGTGTGGTGAATTCAGAGCCAATGCAGCTATGCAGTGTTTGTGCGACGCGTGCGAAGGGAATTCGGTCGTCATGCGAAAGTGCCAGAGCGAGACAGTGTTCTTCAGGAAGAGGAGGAGATAGGGTTCAACAGTATCGCAGTGCAGTATTTTTCAATGACTCTTGGTGCAGTGCAGTATTGCAGTGTCGAAAAATCGTATATGCAGTGTCGCAGTGCACTGTTTTACGGTGATGCAGTATACTGCAGTATTTGACAATACTGGTATTTAAATGTGTAGTAGCAGCTAATTTTAAATCAAAACTCAAGTCAATCAAGCATTTTATTGCATCATAACAACAAATGAAGAGAAAAGGCTAATACTGATAAATTAGGGTTGGCAAGGTTAGTCTTAAAACGACTTGCCGACTAGTTGCTGGGTTTGACAGCACTTTTTCAACAGACTGTGAAATCTTCATTTTGGGCATTTCAGAATTTGTTTTTGAACTGTTCTGTAGATGTTGCCGTTCTGCGTAAAATAGTTCAAAAAAAGTCTTTTGAAATGCTGAAAATAAAGAGCCTGTTGAAAAAGTGCTGTCAAACCCAGCAACTAGTCTGCAAGTCGTTTCAAGACTACCCTTGCCAACCCTACTGATAATGGAGCAGCGGCAGAACTTTGTTAAGAAAAACTAGCATCTCTGCATTCTTCGGCGTCAGACTAAATATTCTGTAGTGAAAGACATCCTGAGCGACTGAGAAAAGCTGTTCACTGGCAACACTGGTAAACGGAGAAGACAAGAAACTGCGAGCCGCCGATGCCAAAGACGGAAGGATTTGGCAGTTGTTCTGCAAAATAAAAAAGAGACAAATAATTGTTAAATTAATTAATGTCCAACCTTCCAATACTCTATGCAATCGACATAAGGCTGTTAACATTCTTCCAGCAAGTGGGCTTTGATCTCTAATTGTAATTGAGTCGATATTCTCTTGGTGGCGCTTACTTCGTATATTCCTAATCGAAGAAAGAGTGACGCGGCATCTTCTCTGGTGGCTCCTTGCTGTCTTAAGTCCAGACATTAACTAATGAAAAAGTGCAATAAATATGTTCAAATATGTTCACCATTGTCCGCAGTCAGATCCCCTGCTTCTTGCTCTATCCAAACTGTTACTTGCTGTTGAAAGCGAGCCTTGTTTTCACTCAATCGATCCTTGAATCTCGCATTAAGAAATGTAGCTAGGCCATAGATCCTAAAAAAGGTGGTAGAATTGTCTAGCTCCTAACTAAGAACCTGTTGTATTCCAATCGAAGTAACTTCTCATCTAAGGCCTTTTCCATTCGCTGCATAGATTTGAGAAACTTGTCGATTCCGCGGATTTCCTTAATCAAAGTTTAACCAACAGCCCATTGATTATAAAAAGCAGACTAACTGAGACACATTTGTTTCGTTGCATCTTCAAAGGGAGCAAGCAGCTTTGTCAAATCTTCAAGAAGAAGCCATTCGTTTTTATCGAGACCCAAATTTTCTTGGTGAGATGATCCGGCTCGAGCTTTGCATTGAAGTGGAGGGAAGAAGTGTTGAGCAAAGCTATGCTGATGTTAGGAATTGATAGTTTCTTGCTGTTATTTGTGATGATGTTACATGTTGTTATGAATAAAGTCATTTACGGGCATGTTTTGGGTACCAATGAAAATGGTCATTTCTGGACCAAAGGGGACCAATCCTTCTGTTACCAATTTGCCATATTATTACGTTTAACCAAAAAATATATATTTAAAGCTTATTATTAAGGTGAGCTTCCGCCGGAACTGGCGAGCGTGATGAGGCGTTTGTGGACAGATGCAGGCACTAAAGAGTGTTTTGCTCGCTCTAGGGAATACCAACTCAATGACTCCGCGCCTTACTACCTGTAAGTACGTGAACATTAAAATATTAGACATAATTCCGAGCAAGACGCTTGATTATTTTAAACACATACTAAAATATATATTACCTACAAATACTAAAACAATAATTTCAGAAACTCACTCGATCGTATCTCCCAGCCGGGCTACATACCTACTCAAGACGATGTGCTCCGGACGCGTGTCAAAACCACTGGTTGGCTTTTAAAACGACTATAAAATAACAATGAAATGTAATTTAGGTATCATTGAGGTGGGTAGTAAGATTATTTGTTCGGTGTCATGAGTTACTGTACATATTAATCGCTTCGATTTAAAATCGTGTTGTTAGAATTGTGTTTTGGCTAACTTTTCAAAGGATGCTCTTAGGCAAGTTATAACTTAATTTGTAGCCAGTGAAATGAGCTACAAAGTGACTAGTAATTTGCCTTGGATAAATCTTTAAAAAACAGGTAGTTCACAATGCCAAAAACACTATTTTAAAGACACTATCTTAATCAAATTGGCAGGTTGAAGTCGAAATGAAGTGCTGCCTAGAAATCAAATGCAAATCTGACATAGGAGACCCCAATAATCATATACTACTTATGGGATTTCATATATTACAGGGTGGCGCAATTTTGTTTCTCAAGTTGTTTTTGGCCATAACTTTTTAAATTTGCGGTATTTTACCGAGATTTTTTTTATTCGAAAGATGAGACGTTAGGAAAGCTAATGACATCAAACTTGCTCATAAATCTTGTTTTCGAAATTGTGAAAATTTTGTTTTAGGCTAATTATTTTTTTAGCTATGTCGTATACTGCGGAAGAAAAAGAAAAGTCGAATGGTTCATCGAGGCTGGAAAAAATGTGGCCAATTTCGGCGTTCGTTATCGAAGAGAACTGGGGAGAAATGTCAAGGTGCCCGATCACAAAACAGTTCTCGATTGGTACGTCAAGTTCAGGGAAGGGCGGTTGGAAGGAAGAGTCAAAAAAGGAAACAAGGTTGGTTTTCCCTTTTTCTTTTTTGGCATTATTCTTGTCAATTTCTGGGTGTTATCAATAAAGTGTTATGAGCGAGTTTGATGTCATTAGCTTTCCTAACGTCTCATCTTTAGAATAAAAAAAAATCTCGGCAAAATACCGCGAATTTAAAAAGTTACGGCCAAAAACAACTTGGGAGACAAAATTACGCCACCCTGTAGATCTGCACTTGGACAAGCAAAACGACGATTTCTAGGCAGCATTTTATTTCGACCTCCCATTGTGACCAAGGGGTAAGATAAAATACAGTAGGTTTTATTTTTAGACCCATTTCACTTACAAGGACCTTCATTTCAAGTAAGTAACATATGATAGACAAGCTTGTGAATCTACCTGATTTCTTGCAGAATGTTTGACGTGGGTGGTCAGAGGTCGGAGAGAAAAAAGTGGATTCACTGTTTCGGTGAGTCACCTTTAAAATCAACAGGATTTTTAAAATTTCAATAAACAAATAAACAGAGTCAGTCACTGCCATTATCTTCTGTGTGGCTCTTTCGGAATATGACATGGTTTTGGCAGAGGACGATGAGATGGTATTTACTCAATTTGTTTAAAAGTTTATCAGCTTATGTATTTGCAGAATCGAATGATTGAAAGTATGAAGTAGGTGAAATATGAAGTATTAAAAGTTATAACTGTTAAAAAAATTTAAAGCCAGCAAAAAAGTAACAGACTATTCCTTTTACCACTTAATTGAAATAATCGAAAACCAAAAATTTCATATTTTTACATAAATATTTTTTCTAAAGTTTATGATAAAATAAGTATAAACTATAAATTAAGATTATTCGACTCTATTTGCAACAACAAGTGGTTTGTTAACACTTCTATCATCCTGTTTCTCAACAAAAAGGACTTGTTCGAAGAAAAAATCCGCAGATCTCCACTTACACTCTGCTTCCCAGAATATAAAGGTTGGCTTATTAATTCCTTATAGAACATGTGAATAATACAAAATCTCATTTCAGGCGCAAACACCTACGACGATGCCGCTACATACATACAGCAGCAATTCGAGTCTCTGAACAAAAGAAAAGACGGACAAAAAGAGATCTATAGTAAGTTATTTGGCTACCACACGATTTCTAAAAATTATAAAAAACATCGGCATACAATTTTTCAAGATGTAAGCATTTGCCGCATGACATTTTTTTTACCGTAACTTTAACTTTACCGTAAAATCTCTATTAGAAACCAACCTCTAATAAAAAACCACTTTCAAATTTGAGAGTCTATATCTCGGGGCAGAGTGAATATTTTGCAAATCTGTCTTTTGTGTTTTCTTAACTCTCACGAGTTCTACCGATTCCGCTTTTTAGATTTTAGCTTTACACCAAAAAATCTTAAGATCACCCAAAAATTTTTTGGTTTTTTATAAGGTTGAAAATAGAAGACCATGGTATTTTAATAGAGGTTTTACGGTGAAGAATAAGATACCAAAAAAGTTTTAAAAATATTAGAAACTCAAATAAAATATTAGAAATATTAGAAATATTAAAAATATTAAGAAATATTAAAAATATCTTGAAAATATTAGAAAGATTTTAAAAATATTAGAATTTTCTGAGTGAGAAAGTTATTTGCAAACTTAGGATGCATAGGAACACATATTTTATGACAGTTTTACATCCAGCCCATGGTTAACTATTACACAGTCGATTTGTAGTTAACTATTCCACAGTCGATTTGTAGTTAACTTTTCCACAGTCAATTTGTAGATAAAAAACAATTGTTGTTGATGCAAATAGCAGCAACAAGAATGGTTCTTAAACTGTTTTGCAATAAAAAAAATCGGCTGACTATATTACAGTTTATAATCTGTTGATTATTTATAGTTAACAACAATTAATTTATAATTATTTCACACTGAAAATGATAGTTATAAAGTACGCTTAGTTTCGCATATTTTCACCAGTAACTGGTTGGGATCATTTTTTGGTCTATTGAGTGAGATTGATTAAATGAAACCAGTTATCATTGAGTTGAGGAAGATTAAAAGAGGGGAAGGGTGAAAGCTGTTTAGGAGATAGTCTCAACACGAATTTCAAAATTTTGATATTGATAATGTTAATCCAGGGTTCCGATCTGTTTTGAGTTTTTTTTGAATATCCGCCTTCAAAATTAGCTATTGTTTTATTCGAAAAACATACATTCATTATACCAAATTTCTCCCCGTGACTTGCTTTACCAGATGAGATGAGAGTAAAATACAACCAGGCTATCTTAAAAACATTAAAAATTTCGGAGGTGCCCATTCAAAAAATCAGAACACAATTGGAAGCCTGTGCCTATCCAACTTTTGCAAGTTTGCCAAGTTTGCTAAACATCGCAACACTGGGTTGTCAACAAAATATAGCTCCAAAAAGACTTTTACAAAATATAAAATTAAAAATTGCTTATTCCGTGTTAATCCTATCTCCTTAACAGCTTTCATCCCTTTCTTTACAAATAAAAATTTTCTCGGTCATTCAATGAGATTCTCGGCTCTATACCGAGAGCCGAAAAAGTTCCCGCGACTTTTTAATCTAATGTTTAGAAAAATATTACAAAAAATTATTCCAAAAATACTTTTTTTAGCATAACTCTTTCTTTTTCAAAAATCATTTACAACTTGCCAGGACGAGTGTTAAAAAGTTGGTATTTGGCTCAAAGCACATGTGAGGTCATTTTAAGAAATTAACGAGCATTTTCATCAATTTAACTGGTCAAAAGTTTCATTCAGGATTCAGGCCTTAAAAACATCTCAGTGCTATTTTGTAGCGCGTTTCAAAAGCTACAAGACCTGTTTCACAGAATGATCTTTAAAAATCTGAGTGTTGAGATATAATCTTTTGAAAAAATCGATTTCTTTAAAAAATCACCAAATCCAAGTTATCCGATTTTTCGGATTTTCCGTCATTTTTTAAAAAGATCGATTTTTTTTCAAAGGGTTATATATCAACACTGAGATTTTTAAAATTCTGTGAGATAGGTCTTGTAACTCTTAAAGTGCGCTACAAGATAGCATTAAGATGTTGCGACTAAGCCCTGAATTAAACTTTTGACCAGTTAAAGTGATGAAAATGCTCGTCGATTTGTCAAAATGACCTCACATGTGCTTGGAGCCAAATACCGAGTTTTTGAAAATTATCCTGGCAAGTTGTAAATACTACTTGAAAGAGGAACAGTTATGCTACAAAAAAGTATTTGTGGAATAATTTTTTGTAAAATTTTTGATGCCTAAACATTCGCTTAAAAAACAGCCTGAACTTTTTCCGCACCCGGTATGCATTTCCAGAAAAAAAGGTGTCTTGGTCCCTTGTTGATTTTTTTAGAATTTTTTTCCTCAAAGTCTTAAAAAGCGTTTATCCAAGCTTTTTGATCATTTTTACAACAAAAAAATTGTTGGTGAAAAAATCCCCTAAGCTGATTTTTTTCGAATAAATCTTTTTTTTTTTTAAATTTCACTAAAAGCATTTAAATGACCTGTTTAAGGGATTGG
This sequence comes from Ditylenchus weischeri, assembly GCA_029231635.1. Lineage (NCBI taxonomy): Eukaryota > Metazoa > Nematoda > Chromadorea > Rhabditida > Anguinidae > Ditylenchus > Ditylenchus weischeri. Next base: position 81,177 of record JAMRYI010000471.1, read on the forward strand.
GGAAATTGTACGTTAATCTAACATATCATGCAGTTAGAGGACGCGAACTAAATGAATCACTTGCAATGTGGAGTGTGTTATTCTTCACTGCGAAGCGGCCAACCCTTGGCCGGGTACAACAATCTGTAGAAGCTTTTTGAGAAATTAGAGAAAAAGGGAACTTTCTGAAAAAAATCAGTTTGGGGAACCAAGGCAAAAGAATTTAAAAAATTTTTAGTTGTAAAATTGATCAAATAAGTAAAGAAACACTTTTGAAGACTTCTGGGAAAAAATTTATTTTTGAGAAAAATCAAAAGGGAGGACTAAGGCATTTTTTCAGAAATGCGAATAGAGCCAGATTCTTAAATAAATTGATCTCAACCCATCGCTGACTTTTACACTTGTACACATTATTTATTCAGCCCACTTCACCACAGCCGTTGACACCAATAATGTGCGGTTTGTGTTCGACGCCGTCACTGACATTATCATAAAAGAAAACCTTCGGCTCTGCGGCCTGTTTTAAATCATCCCAGCTCTCTTGCTTTAAAATAGAATCAAATACATAATTTTGTTGCCATTTGTTAATTTTGTTGATCAATCACAATCTACTACTTATCCATCCATGCAGTCTACTTCTCAAACACTGCACATGCATGCACCACAATACTTACCTGTCAAGGACCATGATTTTTCGGCGCAGCAGTTTTTTCAAAGTTTCATTTGGCCAGGAATAGTACTTTTTCATCCAGCACTATACTCTCTTGACTGAACACTCCGAAAGAGTATTGTGGTAAGAAAGTTGAAATTTCAGAAATGACGTTTTGCCCGAAAACTACGGTGCTTCGAAAAGTGATGATATGTAGACCAAGTCTACTTTATGTCTACTACTGAACGCACATTCATTAATCCACCGAATTTGAAAAGTTTTTGAACTGTTTCTAATTAATTTTGAACAAATTATCGTATTTCCTCTAGTAACTCACCCGGCCGAGTTATTTTTCAATCAGTAGGCCCCAAAGCTGCCGGCAAAGATTTCAGCACAACAGAAGCCTAAGCAAAGTTTATTCTGCTTTTCTAACTACAAAACATTTTTAAGCAACAGGGTGTGTCAACAAATTCCCTAGTTTTGAAATGGTCATAACTTTTTTCTAGATCGGTTTTCGAAATTCTGCTTCCGCAAATCGATTTTTCTCGCCTCGAATATTTTTTGGTGTATAATCTCAACATGAGTTATATAATCTCAAAAAACAGAATTCCCTCGAGAGGGGTGGGTTTTTAGAGTAGGGTGGGTTATTAGAGGAAATACGGTGGGTTTAATTTGGCTAAAGTCGAAAATAAGTATTATTGTGTGCTACTTATTATAAATTTATTTGTTAAAATCTGATTTGCTTTTGTTATTTTTGTTAAGCTTAATAGTTTTAAGCTTAATTAGTAGAACTTAACACTTTTCTGTGGCAGTTATTCATTATTATTACTATGACCATTGGTTTAAATTCGCATATATGACAGCAATTTTTGTTCTTATATAATAGTTACATTTGATTTTTGAGATTTTTGAAATTAATTGATACTTAAAAGGCGTGTCTATACTTTTCTTATTATTTCTGTTTTGTTGCATTTATAGCATAAAGTTATTGAAGTAATTATGTAAGAATACAATACAAACGTTTAAGAATGCAACTAGAAAGCACGCTGCGCCCACGACCACATGTAAACTATCCGTGGACTACCTGTGAAACACCCATGGATTACCCAAAGACCACCCATCTGCACCAACTACCACCACGATTTGAACCTGTAACACTAAGAAACATGCCGTGGTATGAATGAACAAAATTCCTGAGCAAAACTCTTACTGGCCGGTCGCCAAGGGTGGTCTTATGTCGAGGTGTGAAGTTTAAATCAGCACAGTTAACTAAGGCTAACACTTGCACAGTTAACTAAGGCTAACACTATTGCACAGTTAACTAAGGCTAACACTATTGCACAGTTAACTAAGGCTAACACTATTGCACAGTTAACTAACACGGGAAAGGCACGACCCGGGTGTGGCCTATTAAAAAACGTTATATACCAAAATGTAGCCCTAATTGAGCTAGTTAAGGAACCGTTCGCAGAATCTGCTATGGATCAATCTACGCTGAGAAATAATCTTTTAAAATTACAAAAATTGTGTTGACATATAAGTCAAGAACAACCCTTTTCAAACATGTGAGTTGGTGGCCGAGTGGATGAGTGGTGCGGCGCCGAACCTATTTCTTTTTCGGGAAAGGTTCGACTCAGTCGCGTGCACGTCTTTTTTATTTTCGGTTTTTTTAAAGCTTCACTTTCCTACACAAAATGACACGGGGAGAACAATAAAAATATTTTTAACGTCGTCGGATTTGTAATACACATTGTGAACGGTATATATTTCATTTACGAACAACGAACAATTAATGACAATGATTATTTACAACGAAATGATCAAAGCAAAGATACTGTTGACAATAGGAGCAGCAGATGATTTTTTTAATTGCAGATATTATCATGGCTTTCTCCGTTGCAAATTTTATAAAAAAACCGAAAATAAAAAAGACGTGCACGCGACTGGAGTCGAACCTTTCCCGAAAAAAAAGAAATAGGTTCGGCGCCGCACCACTCATCCACTCGGCCACCAACTCACATGTTTGAAAAGGGTTGTTCTTGACTTATATGTCAACACAATTTTTTTGTAATTTTAAAAAGATTATTTCTCAGCGTAGATTGATCCATAGCAGATTCTGCGAATGGTTCCTTAACTAGCTCAATTAGGGCTACATTTTGTTATATAACGTTTTTTAATAGGCCACACCCGGGTCGTGCCTTTCCCGTGTAAGGCTAACACTATTGCACAGTTAACTAAGGCTAACACTATTGCACAGTTAACTAAGGCTAACACTATTGCACAGTTAACTAAGGCTAACACTATTGCACAGTTAACTAAGGCTAACACTATTGCACAGTTAACTAAGGCTAACACTATTGCACAGTTAACTACGGCTAACACTTGCACAGTAAACAGTACCAGTTTACTGTTTTACATAGTTGATTCCCAGGAATTCTCCCATAATTCCCCGGCCTATTTCCCCGGTAAAGAAAAATCGGGGAATCATGCATAATGAAATTGACATCAAAAATTTAATGTATTATTCATCCCAACAGCTTATCAAAATCTAGCATAAAAAGGTTTTTCGAGAAAAAGTGTCGTTTGCATCCTGAAAACATTTTTTCAGCATGTTTCAGACTCAATAAAATCTCAAAGAGTGGTTGAAACACGATTTTGAGCGAGTACGGCCAAAAAAAGAAGAAATCTATGGCCAAAAGCGAGAATACTATGACCATTCAAAATCTATGAAATCTTTCTTTAAAGTTTGTTTTCTTTATCTGATGTCGTCCATTTTAGGTCAAAATGACATTTTAGGCCATACAACTACGTCAAAAACAGTGATCATATATGACTCATATGTTCTATCTTTTTCGAAAAGAAACATTTTATTTCATTATATGCATTGATATATATCATCCTGTAGGGCAGATTATGAGCTTTCGCACAGCAAAATAAATTTTGAGATGCATGGCTTTTTTATGAAAACAGTTTGCTTCTGAAAAAACGAAGGTCGACAAAGAAGTGGCCACTAAACCTTTTCTTCACAGTGTTTATGTACAAAACTTAGCACTTTCAGAACTCAGATTCTAAGCACTCAGATTCTAAATAAATATTCTGTGAAATAGGTTTTGTAGTTCTTGAACTGCGCTGCAAGATAGCATTAAGATGTTGTTGGAGCGTGCATCAAACCTTTGATCACTTACTTTGCTTTCGACATCTCAAACTCACTTCACATATGTTTTAATCCAAAACAGACTATTGTAAAATATTTCAATTAGATTTCTTTAAAAGAGAAAGAACAGGGTTGCAATATCATATTAAAAGATATGATAACAAAAACACTAAAATATAAGGCTTTGCAAAGCCGTTCCGAACTTTTGCCGCACCCGTCAAATTAGCCAACTGAAGTGTGACTAACCTGCTCTAACTGCTGCAAAAACATATTTCTGCTTGATAATATCTGCAGTATTGTTTTTCCCTCCTTCCCAGATGCACTTTTATACAATGCCAAAGTACTAGTTTTACATTCCTTGTGCCTAAATGTGTGTCAGTGTCGAAAAATGTGATTGAATTGAGGTGACTACTTCCCTGATTGGCCCAATCAGGATCTCAATTGGGCAGATCTGGAAAATAAAATTTCCTGGATTTGTTAGTGTTATTTGAAGCACTTGCAGATTAGTAGTGCTGTTCGCAGCAGCAGCAGCAGCAGAGACAGACAACAAATTAGTTATGCTTGAGGGCGAACACTGTTTTTATGATGTTCCTACTGCTCCTCCCTTGCCACTACTCAATTGACTCGCCTGGCACTACTCACACACTTGCCCTCACACACATCCCACCATTGTTTCTATTGCTATGAATCTCTGCCTTTTTGAATTTAATTGGCCCTACTACTCATAAATATGTTTTGAATAATTGAAGTATTGTAGCAGTTTTAAATTCAGAAATTTCACTTTAGCGGCTAGAATATGTTAACAAATACATAAGTTATGTTTGTGTAAAGAGCATGCAGAATCTCTGTTTTTCGAAATTAACGAAAACAGCGAAAATGCAGCAAAAAATTCATTTGCTTATTTTCCGCTAGTTCAAATAATTTTTCAAGGTCTACAACCCATATTTACTCTCACTGTTATTGGAAACTATTTTTTACACAAATTCACTTGTTGGGCGCAAGTTTTGGGTTTTCCTTATATTTTAATTTTTTCCAAAGTGAAAAAATCATCAAGTAACTGTGCTATTTTAATTTTCCAAAAGGTATTGGCTTGTCTCATAATTAATGAGACTTTTTCGATTTGTCGTGCATTTAACCAAAACACTTTATTTGCCAACAAACATTCAACAGTTATTCATCAGGCGGATATTCGCCGTCGCACTCTAAGCCTAATTCCCACTTCTGCGGCCAAATGTCGATGCCTCGCTCATAAAATTCTGGTGTCTTTGATGCAATCCAAGCTTTCACGTCATCGGCAACTTCGTTAAATGTTCTGTAAACCTTCCCGCGTTGCCAGTTGCTGAGCGAACGATTCAAATGGTAATCGGTAGGCGCTTCAGTAGGCGAGTAGGGTGGATGTGGCAGCAGTTCCCAGACAAAGTCTTGTATTGCTTGGAGGACGTCAGCGCGGATATGAGGCCTTGCATTGTCTTGGTGGAAGATGATGGAATCTTCTTTTCCGGCCGCTTCACTTCAATAGCACGATGAAGACGATCGAGCTGAGCCAGATAAACGGATCCATTTAAATTGTATTGACGCTTGCCGTCTTTCAGCGGAATTTGGCATTTTTGTTCAGCATCCCACCAGATGCAGTAACCATTGTTGAGGAATTCGTAATGGATGATCCCACGCCGGTCCCAGAAGACGCAGAACATAATCTTTTTTCCATGGCAATCTTTTGCAACACTTGCTGGACTTTCCCCGGGGTTGACTACGCAGAGAGAGCGCTTTTGATTTTTGAAATGGCACCACTTCTCATCTCCAGTGACAACGCGATCGAGGAAAGGATCTCGGATGTTTCGGCGGTAAAGCTCTTGGAAAATGCGAACTCTGTCTGCTTTATTCTGAACTGAGAGTTCGTGGGGGATCCAGCGACATAACTTCCAAATCTTGCCCGCTTGCTTTAGGTGACGATATATGGTTTGTTTATCGCAAAAAAAGAATTACAAATTGAAAAGAAAAAAGTTGAGTGTATAATTTTAAAAAGTCTCATTAATTGTGAGACAACCCAATATCATTCATTGGAATATCTTTAAAAAATAAAATAAAAAGAACAAAAGTATAAACCCTATTATTTTTTTGACTAGCGAAAAACCAAAATTTTAACCAAAACAGTATATTTGCCTCAAACAAAAGTATTATTTGCGCTTATTTCAGTTAAAATTGAAATCCGCAGAAAAGGCAAGTAAAAAAAGTTGAGGTGATGACTGAACATGCGACATTTAAACAAGAGTGTGCATGGATACCACTAGACAATCATAAATGTAATTAGTATATTTTTTTCTTACATTCTAGTTGCTAGATTTTGCAATTTTTTCAATGAAAAATTTCTCATCGTAGAAAACTGCATAGGCAAAAATTCCAGTTAGCGCTATCTTTTTTGCATAATGTTCTTAGATAAGCCAAGTAGTTCTCTCCGTGTTAAAAAAGTTTACACAGACTTATATGGAGCTGTCCCTCAATTAATTTAAAGTCTTGGTTAAGAGACTTGCTCAATAAGCCTACTCCTAATATAGCAATAATTTTTCAAAGCCAACACTTTTGTTTGACGTATGAATTTATTTATTTAGGATTTATGAGTAAGGTGTTTGGTCGCCATTCCATTCCATATGGTGGATCCAGTATGGTGTATGGTGGCTAGTATGGTGTATGGTGGCTAGTATGGTGTATGGTGGCTAGTATGGTGTATGGTGGCTAGTATGGTGTATAATGGCTAGTATGGTGTATGGTGGCTAGTATGGTGTATGGTGGCTAGTATGGTGTATAGTGGCTAATGGTGTATGTGGCTAGTATGGTGTATTGGCTAGTATGGTGTATGGTGGCTAGTATGGTGTATGGTGGCTAGTATGGTGTATGGTGGCTAGTATGGTGTGGAGTATGGTGTATGGTGGCTAGTATGGTGTATGGTGGCTAGTATGGTGTATAGTGCTAGTATGGTGTATAGTGGCTAGTATGGTGTATGGTGGCTAGTATGGTGTATGGTGGCTAGTATGGTGTATGGTGGCTAGTATGGTGCTAGTATGGTGTATGGTGGCTAGTATGGTGTAGTGGCTAGTATGGTGTATATGTGGCTAGTATGTGTATAGTGGCTAGTATGGTGTATAGCTAGTATGGCTAGTATGGTGTATGGTGGCTAGTATATAGTGTATATGTGTATGCTAGTATATAGTTATATGGTGGCTAGTATGGTGTATGGTGGCTAGTATGGTGTATGGTGGCTAGTATGGTGTATGGTGGCTAGTATGGTGTCTAGTATGCTAGTATGGTGTATGGTGGCTAGTATGGTGTATGGTGGCTAGTATGGTGTATGGTGGCTAGTATGGTGTATGGTGGCTAGTATGGTGTATGGTGGCTAGTATGGTGTCTGGTGGCTAGTATGGTGTATGGTGGCTAGTATGGTGTATGGTGGCTAGTATGGTGTATGGTGGCTAGTATGGTGTCTGAGTGGCTAGTATGGTGTATGGTGGCTAGTATGGTGTATAATGGTGGCTAGTATATAGTGTCTGGTGGCTAGTATGGTGTATGGTTAGCTAGTATGGTGTATGGTGGCTAGCTGGAAGTGTGTGTTTGCATACTACCACCACCTTATTATACTCCCTGGAGAGTGGGGTTGCCTTTGGGATGAGCACTAAGCTTTTTAGCTAGCACTCATGTGGAAGTCCCCAAGAAAAAATATTTATTTATAATTGCTGACTTTGTCTGCATTGTAGAGTTTAAAATTGGCTGTGGTGGCAGTACATAATAATAGTTAATAGGGCACCTTGTTCAAAGAACACATTGAAAAAACTGCACAGAAATTGGGCTTTCCACTTTTACACATATTTTTTAAACGAGTTTAGATGTAGTCTATTTTTTTGTGCTCAATCATTGCTATTTTTCAGCAAATGCTTATGTTTTTTGTTATTTAAGTTTAATTTTAGTCTAATGTATGAATCAAGCAATTTATTGTAACGGCGCTTTTCATACAAAAAGCTTCATTGCGAAATAATTAACACTGGCATTACTGTTTGTAACTTTAGTGCGTACTTGTGCAGAATTTGATAGTGAACAAGATGGTGTTAGCAGTTTTTTCAAAACTGAGACAAGGTACCGACAAAAAGCCTAATGCAAAAGGTCCTTTTCGGGGGTCGAAAAGTGGCGATTTGATTTCTAAAATCAATGCGTGTTGAAAACTTGTGACAGGTTATTAGTGCTTTTTATATATTTAAATGACGCTGACATTATGAGCTTTCTAATGATGTATAGAAAAAAGGTTTTCCATAAATAACAATCAAAAATAGTAAAATTGATCACTTTTGAAAACGTCGATTTTTTGTAGTTTTTAGGGAATAACTTTTAGTTCACACTTTTTTGTTGCAGATGTCAAAGAGCAGTTTAAATGGCGCAGAACAGTATATTCACGCATAAAATAACAGCCGTTATATGGGGTATGTACCTTTTGTCCCAAATGGGAAAAAAGATACATAGCGTAACACACCAAGTTATAACGCGCCAATTTAATTTTTTTTGGAAAAGGTACACTAACACACAATATATTCAACACACGATATGTGGAGGATAAATATCTGACGATATCAACATATTTTGATTGATATCGATCTAGTGTCATAACCACCCCCCTTCCCCCAATCAACTTTGTTTAGGGGTGTCTAAAAACTATTTTTAAGTAGTAATTTTGCCAAAAAAGACTAAAAAACAATTTGAAGGGGATCATGAGCTTTATTGGGATAGAGGCCATTTAGAGGGCCCACCAGCAAAAATGAAGATGTTGAACATAGTTTTAAATACTTGGACCTTTCGCATATATAAACTCTGGCATGTATGCTTTTTCATGCATCCAGAGTCGCTTTCCAGTGATTTGTGTCTAAGGAGTGTGGGTGTGCGCATCTCAACTCCAAGCCACAGGAGCTTGGGGGGTTATAGCTCGACTTCGATGGATGTAGTATGTCGAAGTCAAATGTCCAAGTAGGAATTAGTGGCTCCGATGGATTTCGGAAGTAGGATGTCGGTGTCGATAGTGAAGTCAGGGTGGCTCCAATAAACTTCCAACTTCCTAAAAAATTTCAAAAACCTAATTTTTAATAGGGAAAAATGTTAGAAAAAAAACCTTTTTATCGTTTTTAGCGTACAAAAATTACTTAGGAGACATTTAAACACTATTCACAGTTAACTAAAAAAGCTCCCCCCCCAGGTACATAAGTACCCTTTTTGAATCCATGTAGCCTGATTCTTGTAAATTCGAGCCTTAAAATGCATTCATCTTCCGCATCCGATGGGGTTGTTACAAAAACATAATTGGTTATAAGTTATATGATTGCCATAACAAAATTATAGCTGTAAAATAGCTGAGCCAACTGTGAAATAGATAATCAGAAGTCAACCGTTAACTAGTTAACATCAAATTAACTGTTAAACCGTTAATGCAAATGGCGATATGTGACACTCAAGGGATTTAGCTATTAGAAAAGCTGCTTCAGCAGCAGCAAATACATCGAATATATTGTAAATAGTAGAGCTAGAATTTTTAAAATTATTTATGTTCAAAAACACACCAAACAAGCTTACTTAAAACACACAGGATTGCAACACGAAAAAGTATATCTTAGAAATGAGTTGCATTTTTCTAATTCGTGTAATATTATCGGCACAATCCGAAAAGGATACAAATTATTTTGGAAACAATCGATTAGGAAAAAAATGGCTAAAATTGATTTGCGCCCTCAAAATGCTGATTTACGCCCTCAAATTTATTATTTACGTCCTCAAATATATCAAAATGATTAAAATTCTTATTTACGCCGTCAAATTGCTTGTTCACAACCTCAAATAATTTTTTTTGCGTCACGTAATCGATCAAAGTACTTATTTTAGCATCAGACTGTTCATTTACACCTTAAATTTCTCAGATTCGGCATTATCAAAACTTCGGCACAATTCAAAAGACTGAGATGTCTCTGGTTGTCTTAAATTAAATGTCCACTTACAAAACAACCGGTAAAATGTAATGGTTTAACAACTTTATTTGCCGTCTTCAACAATAACAAATATCCAACAATTTACTAACTTGGCAAAAACTCTAAAGCACGTCCAACTTTCTTCTTTCTTCCTCGAGTTCGGTGCCCCTCCAGTGGTCGGGTTCGATTAGGTTCTCCTTTTCCATCAGCAGTAGAGAATGCTTGCAATGCTCATCCTTGATTCCTTCTGGGCAACTGTAGCGAATGTAGCCTGGGTAAACCGGCAAATGATCGAGTTGATAGAAGGAACTACGGAGATTCTTGTAACGATCCCTGAACAGACTCCAGTTAGGTTGTTTCATATATCGAATAATGTGGCTTAACAGCTGGAGAACTTGGACTGAGGATCTTGATCTTGCTTTGCTTGCTGTAGCTCTCTGTCCAGAGTTCTTGAAGATCTTGCTCTTCGGTACAATTTGACGATCGAACCAGCCAGATGTAATCACCATCCAGCATGAAAGGAACAAATGGTCGCTTTTCGTCTCGCAGCTTCTCCATCGCTTTGCGCATGTTACTTTTCGGGTTAGTTGGAACAGTCGGCAATCTAGCTGGATTCTAAATTTCCAGATCAACAGTTGAACTTCACATGAAAGCTTACTTGGCGTTCCGGATCCTTGCTCCATCCTCGCACGAGCTGCACCACCAAGATAATAAATCGTGACAATCCGAGGCACTCGTGGTGTGTGTAGTCATTCTTGATCATCTTGTTTGTCCCTTTGAGGCCGTTATTCGCAGTGATGGACGGCATTCCGAATCCGGAAGCATGCCTGTAGGTCCACCCACGGTAATCATCTCGAAGAATCCAGAATTGGAAGAACTTCAAGCACGCAGTCCAGAGACGTTCTATTCCGCTCCACTTTGCAGCCCAATGTCGGGAAAAAGTTCTTGCTGCTTAAGAGGTAGAGGTGTGTCTGAGAGTTTATAAAATGATAGAGCAAATATTACCTGCCGCGTATCGTAAATATTTGTCTCCCGAGCTAGTACAGCCACATCATCTTTGATCTCCTAGACAGCATTCTCGTGAATCTTTGACTTCGGCAGCTCTTTGTTGAAATTCATCATAACGCATCCCTCGCTTGACGTTTGGCCAGGCTGCTCGGCAACCTATATTAGTAATATCAGTAATACAGTGAATGCTTAGTTTATATTTACCCGCGGTAATTGCTGTTGCTCCGTCGGCAACGAGAAGACGTGGAGTGTAGTGACGATCTGGAAAAAAAATTATTTGAGGTTGTGAACAAGCAATTTGACGGCGTAAATAAGAATTTTAATCATTTGATATATTTGAGGGCATAAATAATAAATTTGAGGGCGTAAATCAGCATTTTGAGGGCGCAAATCACCTATAGCAGAAAAATTCATTTGATAACAAATTCAAGTGGGAACGAATTTGTTCTGGCACGAATTGTTTTGAAAGTTTTGACTTTTAAGTGTTTTTAAAAATAGTTGTTTTTGAAAATAACGAAGCAAGAATAATTAATCTGGGATAGGGTTGGGATTTCGCTCGAGCAAAATCTTTTCGAGAAAATTCTCCAAAATCGAGTAAAATCTTTAGATCGTTAACTGTACGTCGATAACTGTACGTATATTTATATATCTACAGTTATCAACATACAGCTATCGACGGGGCACAAATGACTCAGAATGGGTGAAATAAATAAGCCCTGAATCACCATCAATTTCTGTTCTTTATAAAAAAATATTTTTAGATAAAAAAAACGATATTTTCAGCCAAAAAAATAAAAAATCCGAAAAAAAATTTGCTCGATTTTAAATTGAGTGAGCAAAATCTAGATTTTGCTCGAGAAAAAACCGAGCAATTTCTCGAGCAATTTCTCGAGAATTTTCTCATTGTCCAATCCTAATCTGGGACTTTTACTATGTGCCATATTGAATTTTCAATTTTTCGACTTCTTAGGACACACAGTTATTTATTTGAAAAAAAAAAATTATATTGCAGTGAAAAGTAGTTTATGAGGTCATAAAAAATCCGAGTACGGAGTGGCTGAGCATCTGCTTTATCCACTTGGATAGGGTAAGGACGCAGTATTATTTCACGGTCCTGAAAACAGGTATTCATTCGGGAAACTTAGCTACCCTGAACTGAGGTTTTGGGTGGTTAATTTAGCATTTTGGTATTATCAAACCGTGTTCAGCGCACGATTCTGGGTAGGATATCATGGTTTGATTTAATTTTTACCGTAATTTATAATTTTCGGGTTTTAGAGGTGGATACCCGTGCACCTGCCCTGAGGTGGATAGGGATAGACAATGACGAGGTCAGACTTTTGAAGTATGCTGATTTGCCTTGAAGACAAAATATAACCTGAAAAATATACCCCAAAATAACCCCCTCCATGAAATAACCCGGGTTATGACGGGAGAGGGGTGTGTGGTATGTTGGTTAATGAAGTTTACTTTGCGGGCGGTGTACTGTCTTTCGATCCGCAAATAAAGGAGGCTAAGCAAAATGCAGAATCAATTAGTTCCAAATTTACTCATTTATTTTTACTCAGAAATAATTTTTTCCAAAACAGTTCGTGCCAGAACAAACTAGTAATTTAACATAATTTGACATACCGTATTTATTCTAATTAGGCCCCATGGGGCCTTATTTTTCAACCCCTCTCCAGGGGTGGGGCCTTATTAGAGACTGGGGGGATAATAGAGACTGGGGCCTAATTAGAATAAATACGGTAATTCGTGTAACCACTATTAAAATTTATTATAATTTACATTTCGAATTTTTTAGTTTGCGAGACAGCCTTTTTACAGTATAGTCTTTGTACTCCGAAGTTATTCAAAATGTTTCTTATAATTTTTAGTTGCATTTAAACTTTTTAATTCGTCTATTATTCGATGCAACTAAGTTATAGAGCTATGAAAGTCGTCTCTTTTGTCTATATGTATAACAACAATGGGCTCGACCAGACGATGGTTTGAATTAAATAATTAAAATTTAAATTAAAAATAACTGTAAACGCAAATAAAAATTAATTCAAAAGAACGTTTTCGACATTTTCAGAGCAAAATAGCTGTCCCCGCAATTTCTGTGTTTTTATATAGCTATGAACCGCCCTCCCCAACCAGCTAGCTAACCACGAAGCGGAAAAAATAATAAGGTTAATTCAATGTATGATATAAATGCGTAATGTATGATATAAATGCGACATGAGTTTTCTTAGATCGACTCAAGATTCTTCGGTCGTGATTCTTGACTGACTTACTTATTTGTAGACCTTGAACTGAACACTTCAAAGAGCTTTAGCTGATTAAGTGACATGCGGATGGTAGATTCTTGCAGGAATTGCTGCCTTCATCCATCACTCTATTTCAGGCGATAATGTTTGTTGTGTCCCATCCCTCTTGCTTCTTCTATAAAAAAGAAGTGCATTATTTGTCCCTGGGGATTAACAATATATCTTCGTTTTCTTTTTTCTTTGAAGAAACTTTTTTATTTAGCATAGTGTGAAATGTTGGTTTGAAAACAATGCCTTTTTGTTTGGAAATATAGCCTTACTAATAAAAATTATCTGATATATTTTATTGAATCATTTTGAAATGTTATGCAAGCAATACATGCGTGCAGAGATTTTTTGGGATAGAGAAAAACTTGTTTTTCTTGTTTCTAAGCAATTTTGAATTACCAAAAAGACCTATAACAAAGTCCTTGTTTGTAATGCAAACTTTATGGCTTTTAATTTAATGTTAAGCCGTTAACACTTGGTATTTTAAAAATAATCAAAAACTAAATTTATGGAAATCCTGTTTAACTTATTTACTTGAAAATTAGCTAATCATATAAACTCAGGGCTACGTTCTTAAACTTTTGAAAAAGTACATTTTCCACAAAAGTACTTACTACCAAATTAAAAACTTCATCTAGTGCTTATTTGGCGATAGTGTCATATAACCCCTCCCCCAAACTGTTAGTGTCGTATAATGACACCGCTACCCCCCAACCCCCGCCACTGCGAGGGGTTTTTTGACAACCCTTTTTAAGATGGTTTTAGGTACCCGTCAAAAATTATTGGAGGGGAGTTTTGAGGGTTGGATTATACGACAATAACGTCGCTTAACGAGGTTTTTACTTTTCAACCCTTTTCTTTCGGGAGTGTTGAAAAAATAAACTGTTCGCCGAGGTTAAAAAATTAGTCTTCTACTGGTTGACTGTGAACTAGTTAACCATGCGTTAATAATAAAACAGTTGAGGTCTGTTAGCTGTGAAATAGTAAAGTTATTAGCTATGTAAAAGTAAATTACTTGTTAACTATTAAATATATATAAAGCTTGCTGTAAGCAGTTTTATTCTCTCTAGTAACTTGTTGATAACATTTTGTACACTGACATGATGTTAAATTTGATGTATTTAAGTTAGATTAAAGTAAATAAATGTGCTCTTAAGTTTTCAAAATTTCACGACATTTTTGAAACAAGGTGTTTTCACTTAGAAAGCATGAAAACAACAGTTGTTATCATTCTCTTTAGTGAAAAAGGAAAGCTTTAAAACAATTATGTTTTTACCTAAAAACGTTTATTCTAAAAGAAGTCAGAACTTAAACCAGTAGAAAAAACCTGATTAACCTTATAATACACTATTGGGAACAAAATTCGATTTCATATTAAATGAAGGTAGGAAAAAGCCTCTTAGCAAGCCGAATTAGTCAGTTTCATAAGCCAATACCTCTAGCAACGAATATGCAGCAAAAAGATCGCATCATTCACGCACACACCCTTCAGCTACAATTATTTTTATATTTTTATGCCAGCTAATCGCCAAAATATCTCTAAAGACACAAGTGAATAGAATTGAAGTGGATTCCTTTCCTCATTTGTGCATAAGAAACCCGTCTGCTTGCAGCCAGACTACCCACTGTTGCCTTTTCACTCGGTTCGGGTTATATTTTGTTTTTGAGAAATTATAGCTGCCCCATTTTTCCCTCTCTTCGTCATATATCTACTACTACTTCACCAGGTTGGTTTGGGTGCTACTCAAGTACCTGCAACAGAGCATTGCTGTTAAAACATTTTTGCTGAACTTATTGAATTTCTTTAGACAAATAGGTTTTTTCAAAAGAGATTAGCTCTGGTCTATCCTTTTTATTTGTACTCTTTAGCCAATGCTGTTTGTTTTAGTAAGGGCGAACAAAAGTTAAAAGTGTTTTTATATGTATAAAGTGTTGTTTACAGTGTTGTTTTCACTCATTCTGTGTTAAGATTACTATTAATGCCGGTGAAAAACATTTTGCCGGTAATTAATCAGTAAATTACCGGTATATTTACCACTTTTGAATTGCTTACCGGCATTTTCCAGAAAATTAAAGCCTTACATTTTTTACAACCTAGCAACTTTTGGTTTAGTTTGAAGTGTTTTTTGTGTTTTTTTAATTAATTAAAATATGTTTACCTGGAATTTATATGAATGCACGTTAGTTTTTTTAATGAATGCGTCATGAAATTTTTTTTGACCTTTTACATGATGTTTACTTTAAATAATTATTGTTTGAGGGAAAGTAAGTGTCTCAAAACTTTAAAGCGAAATTTGTCTATTAAACCGCCGATGATTTAAAAGGCGTGTCAATTCAAATGCTTTTATAGCCAAACTTATACTAATAGCTATAAGATAATCAATTAATAACAAATAATTTTTATCATTCAACATAATTTTTTCAAGTAGTTCTTCCAACTGCTGTTGTCCAAATTGAAAAAATTAGCATTCAGGTACATGGAATTGTGGTTGACTGTGGGCCTAACTGACTGTTTACATAGTTAACACACATAATAAAGCACACACAGTTAACTTTATAATCGCCAGAGCCTGGTGACCAACCGGTTAACACCCATAATAAAGCACACACAGTTAACTTTATAATCGCCAGAGCCTGGTGACCAACCGGTTAACACCCATAATAAAGCACACACAGTTAACTTTATAATCGCCAGAGCCTGGTGACCAACCGGTTAACACCCATAATAAAGCACACACAGTTAACTTTATAATCGCCAGAGCCTGGTGACCAACCGGTTAACACCCATAATAAAGCACACACAGTTAACTTTATAATCGCCAGAGCCTGGTGACCAACCGGTTAACACCCATAATAAAGCACACACAGTTAACTTTATAATCGCCAGAGCCTGGTGACCAACCGGTTAACACCCATAATAAAGCACACACAGTTAACTTTATAATCGCCAGAGCCTGGTGACCAACCGGTTAACACCCATAATAAAGCACACACAGTTAACTTTATAATCGCCAGAGCCTGGTGACCAACCGGTTAACACCCATAATAAAGCACACACAGTTAACTTTATAATCGCCAGAGCCTGGTGACCAACCGGTTAACACCCATAATAAAGCACACACAGTTAACTTTATAATCGCCAGAGCCTGGTGACCAACCGGTTAACACCCATAATAAAGCACACACAGTTAACTTTATAATCGCCAGAGCCTGGTGACCAACCGGTTAACACCCATAATAAAGCACACACAGTTAACTTTATAATCGCCAGAGCCTGGTGACCAACCGGTTAACACCCATAATAAAGCACACACAGTTAACTTTATAATCGCCAGAGCCTGGTGACCAACCGGTTAACACCATAATAAAGCACACACAGTTAACTTTATAATCGCCAGAGCCTGGTGACCAACCGGTTAACACCCATAATAAAGCACACACAGTTAACTTTATAATCGCCAGAGCCTGGTGACCAACCGGTTAACACCCATAATAAAGCACACACAGTTAACTTTATAATCGCCAGAGCCTGGTGACCAACCGCTTTGTTACTGACCTACCCTAGTTTTAATGCTCGTTGAAATCTACCTGCTACCCGCCTTTCAAAATATTCCCATCGGCGACGAGCATGCCCCTTTAAGTGATAATTTACTTAAAAACTGAAAAAAGTTTAAATATTTGCAAAGTTCAATTTTTTATGAATACCAAATGGTTTTTGAATTCTGATCAATGGTTAAGATCACACTGAAAGGTTTTGATCTCAATTAGTTCATAACTTTTTTAAATAAACTGTATATCAGATGGCTTTTTATCAGGGTAGGTAAATATAATTTGTTTAAAGATTTTTAATTTATTTGAAACCTAAAATTTATAGAATTTATACGATTTTGCGTCAAAATCTTTATTTTTACGCTTAATAAGCAATGGATAAAATGTCAATTTTTCACAAATAAAAATTACGAAATTGTATTTTATTTGGCCAAATATACCTTATTATTTCGAGTTACGTACCCTGCTCTATATGTATTAATGTCGCCTCCGAAAAAGTACGCCTTTGTTTCCCTTCGTTGTTATTTTTTTAAATTTTCTTCTTGTGTTTATTTTTTATATAGCATTTTCTTGGTGTTTTATTTTTGGGTTGTAACTATGTAATTCACCGACAGTGATAAGTTTCTAGTTCACATTTAGTTCTTGCGAGGCTACCATTGTTCTAGGATTAACTCTGTTTATTACGCATGAAATGAACAAATGAATCGTATCATAAACAGGGTCCGCTATCATAAATGGATCAATGAATTATGCCCATAACTTTTGAATTCGAAGAATTTCCTGAGATCTTTTTTTATTTGATAGAACAGCTCTGGAATGACACCAAAACTGCCAATGACACTTTATTTAAAACATCAAAAAATGAACAACACAAAATGACAACTATTTTATTTATTTATTTATTTATTTCTGCTACGTACTTGTCCTTTTAACGGCCAGGCAGTATTAGAGACGGCTTTCATGGCACTGTTGCTTATGTCCTGCGGCAGCTCTTGAAAGGCAATCTCGATTCTTCTCCTGAGTTCGACGCGGCTCTTGATGCAGCCCCAAAGATAAAAGTCCAAGACACATTTTTAAAAAGCTTAAAACTTTCAACAAAGACAACAATAAAAATTTGAAAGTTTAGTGTAATTCGATCGGCGCAGAGCTGTTCCATCTTTAAAAAAACTGAGAAAAATACCGAGAATACAAAAAGTTATAGGCAAAATTCTTTGGTCTATTTATAATGCCAGACCCTGTATTTGTTTTTTTAACGTATCAAAGCTTTTTTCCAGCTTATTGTTTGAGAAATGCAAAAAATAAAGAAATAAAAAGATTAAAAAAATGCAATTTTAAAAAGAGCAAGGGGAAGGGCAAGGCAAAATAAAAAAAACCGGAAAAAACAAGAGAGGGTACGGAAACAATTTTTCGGGTGGCAGCCCAATGCATTAAGAGTCCATCAGATCATTCTCAAACCCTGGAATCAAATATCTTAAACAGACAGTCCCCATAGAATCACTGATTTCATTTTTTAATTCCGTATGTTCTTAGTATAAATTTCTAAAGCATGAGAACACAAAACACAAAAGGTCAGGAATGTTTTAAAACTAAATTTGAGCTTAAAATGGCAACTGTTCAGAATCTAAACAATTTGCCTATTTGAAAAACTACACAATATTTGTCAAATGCTTTATTTTACCTTGAGTTAGGTCTGACTCAATGGCGCACTGAAGAGTATTTGAAAATTAACACCCTTTCATGCCTCCAAAAGCACAATCTGCGAATCGATGTAATAGTCTAATGGACATATAAGTCTATTTTTCCATTGTCTGCCTAAAGTAAGACTATTTTGGAATTTTTTGTTTTTATGGCTAACACAAAAAACAACCGAATATAAAAGGTACCTCTACTTTTAATGGAATTGCTAACTATTTTTTCACTCGTTTTTTCTCTTTAATTTCGCTTATGGATGTATTTGCTCGACACATTGGTCTCAAGTTCTAAAAATATTGATGTAAAAGATATTTGTCGAAAAAAACTGCAGAAAATACTCAATCAGGTTCACCCTACTTCAGATTCTGAAGTAAGTACTTCAGAACTCGATTGCACAGGCTTGATCACTTTTTCGGTTCTTTGACCATAACTTTGAATTAACATATCAATTTTTGCCATTTTTAATGCTAATTACGAGACAGGGAAAGACTGTGTACAAAAGATTTGTTAAATCATTGTTAGTAGTTAGACAATTTGTCAATATGATAGTTTGGAGGAAATTACGACAGTTAAGAGTAAGGCAATTTACGAAAATTTGAAAGCAAATTTTTTTTAACTTTCGTTAAAAAAGTTTCCTTCTTTTCCCTTTCTCACCTTTTCTATTCTCCCTTCACCTGTCTAGCTTCTTACTTTATCCTCAATTTCATTTCTTCAGGATTTCATTTCTTCTTTCTTCTAAAATTAGGATCCAAAACCAACAGTTGTATTTTATAAAAATTATGTTATGAAAATATGTTAAAAGTTAAATGCGCTTTTAAGGATAACTATTTACGTAACGAAGTGCAAAACAATTACCAAAAAGCTAAATTGGCTTTTTATAGTTATTTGCACTAACTATTTGCACTAACTTACCTCCGAAAACAGTGCCTGATTTCTCTTTTATGCTAAAAACATGTTAAAAGATTAAAAAAAATGCTCTTGGAAACTATTACATATATAAGGAGAAAATTTCTGTATTACGCTTGATTTTAGCTAAAGTAGCTCTCCCAGCATACCCCAACTGTCAAGTAAAAAGAAAATTTATTTGTTCTCATTAATACTACTGTTTGAATTGTACTTGGTTGTTATTTTTCTCGATCAAATAAGTGTTAATTATTACACAGTTGACTTGCAATTAATTATGCTACAGTTGAATTCTAGTTGACTATTTTACAGTTGACTTCTGCTCACTTTTTAAAGGTTTGGAGGAAGGTAGGTAGTTAGGTTGCGGTAAGTATGCATTTATCAGTTGTTAGGTAGGTAGTTAGGTTGCGGTAAGTATGCATTTATCAGTTGTTAGGTAGGTAGTTAGGTTGCGGTAAGTATGCATTTATCAGTTGTTAGGTAGGTAGTTAGGTTGCGGTAAGTATGCATTTATCAGTTGTTAGGTAGGTAGTTAGGTTGCGGTAAGTATGCATTTATCAGTTGTTAGGTAGGTAGTTAGGTTGTATTTTATCAGTTGTTAGGTAGGTAGTATAAGTATGCATTTATCAGTTGTTAGGTAGGTAGTTAGGTTGCGGTAAGTATGCATTTATCAGTTGGTAGGTAGTTAGGTTGCGGTAAGTATGCATTTATCAGTTGTTAGGTAGGTAGTTAGGTTGCGGTAAGTATGCATTTATCAGTTAGGTAGGTAGTTAGGTTGCGGTAAGTATGCATTTATCAGTTGTTAGGTAGGTAGTTAGGTTGCGGTAAGTATGCATTTATCAGTTGTTAGGTAGGTAGTTAGGTTGCGTAAGTATGCATTTATCAGTTGTTAGGTAGGTAGTTAGGTTGCAGTAAGTATGCATTTATCAGTTGTTAGGTAGGTAGTTAGGTTGCGGTAAGTATGCATTAATCAGTTGTTAGGTAGGTAGTTAGGTTGCTAAGTATGCATTTATCAGTTGTTAGGTAGGTAGTTAGGTTGCGGTAAGTATGCATTTATCAGTTGTTAGGTAGGTAGTTAGGTTGCGGTAAGTATGCATTTATCAGTTGTTAGGTAGGTAGTTAGGTTGCGGTAAGTATGCATTTATCAGTTGTTAGGTAGGTAGTTAGGTTGCGGTAAGTATGCATTTATCAGTTGTTAGGTAGGTAGTTAGGTTGCGGTAAGTATGCATTTATCAGTTGTTAGGTAGGTAGTTAGGTTGCGGTAAGTATGCATTTATCAGTTGTTAGGTAGGTAGTTAGGTTGCGGTAAGTATGCATTTATCAGTTGTTAGGTAGGTAGTTAGGTTGCGGTAAGTATGCATTTATCAGTTGTTAGGTAGGTAGTTAGGTTGCGGTAAGTATGCATTTATCAGTTGTTAGGTAGGTAGTTAGGTTGCGGTAAGTATGCATTTATCAGTTGTTAGGTAGGTAGTTAGGTTGCGGTAAGTATGCATTTATCAGTTGTTAGGTAGGTAGGTTGCGGTAAGTATGCATTTATCAGTTGTTAGGTAGGTAGTTAGGTTGCGGTAAGTATGCATTTATCAGTTGTTAGGTAGGTAGTTAGGTTGCAGTAAGTATGCATTATCAGTTGTTAGGTAGGTAGTTAGGTTGCGGTAAGTATGCATTTATCAGTTGTTAGGTAGGTAGTTAGGTTGCGGTAAGTATGCATTTATCAGTTGTTAGGTAGGTAGTTAGGTTGCGGTAAGTATGCATTTATCAGTTGTTAGGTAGGTAGTTAGGTTGCGGTAAGTATGCATTTATCAGTTGTTAGGTAGGTAGTTAGGTTGCGGTAAGTATGCATTTATCAGTTGTTAGGTAGGTAGTTAGGTTGCGGTAAGTATGCATTTATCAGTTGTTAGGTAGGTAGTTAGGTTGCGGTAAGTATGCATTTATCAGTTGTTAGGTAGGTAGTTAGGTTGCGGTAAGTATGCATTTATCAGTTGTTAGGTAGGTAGTTAGGTTGCGGTAAGTATGCATTTATCAGTTGTTAGGTAGGTAGTTAGGTTGCGGTAAGTATGCATTTATCAGTTGTTAGGTAGGTAGTTAGGTTGGTAAGTATGCATTTATCAGTTGTTAGGTAGGTAGTTAGTTGCGGTAAGTATGCATTTATCAGTTGTTAGGTAGGTAGTTAGGTTGCGGTAAGTATGCATTTATCAGTTGTTAGGTAGGTAGTTAGGTTGCGGTAAGTATGCATTTATCAGTTGTTAGGTAGGTAGTTAGGTTGCGGTAAGTATGCATTTATCAGTTGTTAGGTAGGTAGTTAGGTTGCGGTAAGTATGCATTTATCAGTTGTTAGGTAGGTAGTTAGGTTGCGGTAAGTATGCATTTATCAGTTGTTAGGTAGGTAGTTAGGTTGCGGTAAGTATGCATTTATCAGTTGTTAGGTAGGTAGTTAGGTTGCGGTAAGTATGCATTTATCAGTTGTTAGGTAGGTAGTTAGGTTGCGGTAAGTATGCATTTATCAGTTGTTAGGTAGGTAGTTAGGTTGCGGTAAGTATGCATTTATCAGTTGTTAGGTAGGTAGTTAGGTTGCGGTAAGTATGCATTTATCAGTTGTTAGGTAGGTAGTTAGGTTGCGGTAAGTATGCATTTATCAGTTGTTAGGTAGGTAGTTAGGTTGCGGTAAGTATGCATTTATCAGTTGTTAGGTAGGTAGTTAGGTTGCGGTAAGTATGCATTTATCAGTTGTTAGGTAGGTAGTTAGGTTGCGGTAAGTATGCATTTATCAGTTGTTAGGTAGGTAGTTAGGTTGCGGTAAGTATGCATTTATCTTAACACCCCGAGAACGGTTTGTAACACTGTGACAGTGAGTAAGAAATAAATTAGTGTTAAGGGGGATGTAAGTCAGTTAAGTAAGTGAAAAGACTCAACTGAGAAGAGTTCACACCCTGTTTAGAGTATTAGGTGGAGACGAACTGCCAACGCTCTTCTTTTTCTTTCTGGGATCCGGCACATTCAGTCCATCTCAAAATGTACTTTTTAATTTAATTTGTTTATTTGTTAAAGAGCTAAGCAGTGTTATCCTTCCTTTGTGAAATCTACGTGTGTTTCAAATATCAAAGAACACTGTAGATGCTATTTTGAATAAAAGAGTTACTGCTGCCAGTGTCATTGATCATTCAATTGAAACAATTTTTTTTGTTTATGAAACAGTTGCAAGTTAATATTCCCGTTTTTATTTTACACATTTTTTGTACAAAAAATTTTCATTACCGGTAAAAATATTGTAAATTACTGTTTCATAACTAGGGTTGGTGATCCTTCTTTTTCCAAAAGATAAGATCAAAAAGATTTATTTCAAAAATTCTAGCTAAAAGATACTTAACTTAATGCTCTGTGGTCATAAGTTTGCATTTAGCTTTTGAATACTATTTAATTAATGCTTTTGGTTCAAATGAAAAAGTCTTAAAAAAGTTAGCTGCTGCATGTCGAAATTAAACCTTAGACTTTGCATTTTGCTATGATCCTTCAAAGACAAATATAAATGCCTTCTAGGCCATATTATTTTTATAAATAGACAAGCTTTGGTAAACTGATATTCGTTAGTTATGATGCTATGAAATAATAATTTTAAGTCTATATTATTTTTTCTGTTTTAATTCCAAATTTTTTTCATTACTAAGTTATAATTAAGTTAAATTTGCTATTTTAAGCTATTTTCAAGTGCTTTATGTCTAAAATATGTATGTGTACACATATCAACCTCAACCTTTTGACAGTGCTTTCTAAAGTACTTTCATAAGCACATTGCCCAAGCTAAATATTAATACAGTGTCCTAATTAAGAGGTTGCCTACTTGAGAAACCCATTTTCACTAACTTAAATCATTTTTTAAAGTTTTTTGGTGGAAAAATTGACGTTTTTAAAAATTGAGAAATTGGAAAACTCTGCTTTCAATACACAAGTGCCTGTAATTCTTGAAAATACATTGAAAGTCTTGAAAATGCATAAGTGATACTGTAGAATGGATGAGATAGAAAGCCTGGAAAGCATTCGACAACCATGGAGCCTGGTGATTGTCTACAGTGTATTCTATCTTGCAGTATTTGTGGTTGGCCTAGTAGGCAATGTGTTTGTAGTTCTAGCTGTCGTGCTAAACACCAATCTTCGTTCTGCCACCGACTATTTAATCTCTTCTTTGGCCTTGGCTGACTTGCTTATTATATTGTTCTGCTTGCCGACCACATTGCTCAACAACTTACTTACAGGTTACATATATGTTTATAACATTATTTCCAAATTACCGTATTTCTTCTAATTGCCGCACATGTGCGCTTATTTTTCAATCACCCCAAAATCGGAAATTTTCAAATTCGATCTAGAGATTTTTGGGTGCTTAACCAAGATCTGAAAAGTGGAATCGGTAGAGCTCGTGGAAGTTAAGAAAATGCATCAAACAGATTAGCAAAATAATCACTCTGCTCCAAGATATAAGTCATTAAAGTTAGGGGTGTGCGGTAATTAGAGACTGTGCGGCAATTAGAAGAAATACGGTAAACATTTCCGTAAAAAACATTTCATATTACTTTTGATATTGTACAAAAAAATTGTCCTGTTTTTTTATTTACAGCTAAAATGGTTGTTTCGAAAAATAGCACTTAAATAGCTTTCAAATAAAAAAGTTTGGATGGTGTTGTAAAGATGTTGAAGCAAAAATTAAAGCTTTTTTTGACAAAAAGCCAGAAACAGAGCAACGATAATTTTCGCAAGCTATTTTTTTTTAATTTCGAATTTGAATGAAAATATTTTTATTAAACACAAGCTGAAAAACAAATATCTTAGATGTGTGCTTTAAATCATGGTAGGGAAAAACGACTAAATTTCCTTGGCGTTTTGTTTTTTTAAGAATGGCAAAAAAACGACAAAATTTATCGAGAAAATTTTTTGCCGTTTTTCAATACATTTTGCCGTTTTTTTGTCGTTTCCAAGTTTCGGAATCAATCCTGTGTTTTACTGGTTTTTTCTATTTTTTTGCTGCAACGCATGCTCAAATAGTAATTAAGGTATATCTAGCAAGATGGAAAGCTCAAGGGACGCTCAGGAAAGCAGCTGTGACGATAGCTCTTGTAGTCGGAAAGCAAGACGAGAGAAGGTTTGTGGTTAAATAGTTGCAATTATTTTTTACTGATATTTTTCAAAGGTGGTCTACGATCCAACGAAGCACACAACAGCTAAATGGTCAAGCAAGCAATATGGTCACAGATAACATGTTAGACAATGGAGCTGAAACCGGCCTGGTCATTTGCAATAAAGAAAATTGTCGATCTACGCTCAAAAAAAAAGCAACCACTGGTCTAAAGTACGTGGTTTTTTGGTACTTGGTTCCAAACCCTCCCCCCCACATCGGAATCTTTTCCAAAACAGGTTTTAACCATTTCTAAGCAATTCTTACACGCTAAAACCGATAAAAACGTTGTTTCCGACCACTTTCCATCAAAAATTTTGACTTTTTTAGATTTTCTACTTGCCTGCCTTCGGCAGGCAACCTACTTCAACAGAAAGCCCCTTTGGGGGTACATGGTCCGGGCCAAAGGCTGACGCTTTATATAAATATATACATAAGATACATGCAATTTTTTATGAAACAAAACTAAAAATATAAATGTAAGAATGCTTATAAAAAATTCAGCGGCAGTTATTATTCCAAGCCCTAACAAAAGAACAAAATTTCACAATAGTAGCAGCAATGTAGTATTTTCCCCAGCCTTGCAATGTTAATTTTAATCATTTTTATACCCCATCTCCATTGCAAGCAGGCAGCTCCTTCTTCACCTGTTACAGTTACCACCAAGATATATAGATATATATCTTCAAGATATATATTTCTCGATATATAAAGCGTCAGCCTTTGGCCCGGACGTGTACCCCCAAAGGGGCTTGCTGTTGAAGTAGGTTGCCTGCCGAAGGCAGGCAGGTAGAAAATCTAAAAAAATCAAAATTTTTGATGGAAAGTGGTCGGAAACAACATTTTTATCGGTTTTAGCGTGTAAGAATTGCTTAGAAATGGTTAAAACCTGTTTTTGAAAAGATTCCGATGTGGGGGGGGAGGGTTTGGAACCGTATAAGTACCGGTTTTTTTCATTCAACTGGATTTAATAGATTATTTCAAGGTATCATCTACAGCTACATGATGGTGGAACAGTGCTCCAAAATGATTTAAATGAATCCCTGCTCAAATTTGATGTCATCTCGAATCAGTCTTTCAGTGTAGTCGAAAACAAGAGCTTTATTGCGTTTCTCAATGCTTTCCGCAATTTTGCGTAATTGTTTTATTCTTCCTGAGTTTATTGCATGTGAAAACTGTTTTACAGGATCAGCAATCCTAAAAGAGAAGCAAAGAACCTACTGTCAGAAGACAATCAGCAATCGTGTAGAGGATGCACTCAAAAGCGTAATGGATGAAGTTTCATTCAAGGTGGCAGAACTGAAAGCAAACGGTGGTGGTCTTACTATGGACTTTGCTAAGAACCAAGCAGACTATATTGCGGCTCATTGATATTTGTGATGCCTTTCATATGCAAAACTATAGCTGCGCTTTCAGGCAGAAAATGAACTTTGTTCTTGTCTTTGCGCCACTACCGTCGGGACTAAAGAAGACTTCCGAAAACGTGAAGGCCTTGATTATATCTGAGATGAAAGCGCTTGAAATCAGCAGCAGTGACATGAGCAAGATGTTTGTGACAACTGATGAGGGATCAAATGTTTGCCAGCTTGGAGGAAGCAAACACCAACCATGCATGTGTCCTTTGGGATTGACAATTTCTAAGCGTACAACTAGAAATACTGCTTTGTCTGAAGACATCAAGGAAGCGTGCAAAGAAGTTGAATTGGCTATGAAATGAGTATAAAAGCTAATTGGGAAATTAAGATTTGTTTGTTTTCTGTGTGTTGCAATTAACTTATCTTCTCTTAATTAAGACTAGTGGATCAAATCAAAAGCACTGCAAGAACAGCGCTACGTCCTCCCGTAGAAACACAACGGCTGTCCTATTACGTAATGATGCAGGAGCTTTGAAAGTAGCAATCGAAAAATTCGGGAAAGAAATTGTGTCAGCTGCCTGGAATTTGCCGAGTTTAAATTCTTTAAGGAATATTTGTGCGTGGTAGAACCGATAAATGACATGGTCATGGAATTGCAAGTAAGATTTTTTATGAGCCTCTTTTTACTAGCTTTTATTGAACTAATTGCAGGGCGAATGCCAGCCCACTGCCAACAAAATTCTCGAACATATTTCTCGCGTCTGGCTTCACCTCAATGAGAAGATGCAAATATCCGATGGGAATTCTCGTTATGGTGTTGCGCTCGCTACAGCGGCTATGGAATGCTTCTCCAGGAAAGTAGGCGATTTCAATTCTACAAGTTGGCATTCATCATCAAACGGGGTTGTCAATAAGCAAATGATCGTGTGCGCTGTCTTTATGGACCCTTTTGTACATTCGCAGCTCAAAAATTTGCAGCCAAATACCTGC
Organism: Ditylenchus weischeri; assembly: GCA_029231635.1. NCBI lineage: Eukaryota > Metazoa > Nematoda > Chromadorea > Rhabditida > Anguinidae > Ditylenchus > Ditylenchus weischeri. The sequence goes on from JAMRYI010000471.1 coordinate 107,913, forward strand.
ACTCAATTACGACGAGGTAAATTTTAACTTTGCGTGTTTTGTGGCTTATGATAATAGTCGTGTTTTAGATGAAACAATGTGTGTGCGATCAAGTGAGAATACTTGCACCGGATGAAGCAGCTGATTTGCCAGCAAAGAAAAGAAAAGCGTTTTTGCATGTGAAAAGCCAAGTCCAGTCGATGAGGAAATTTCGACATATGCCATGTTAGCCATGCAAGATGAAGATCCTTTAATTTTCTGGAAAAACAATGCGAAGGTAAATCAGACATTTGCTACCTCTAACACACAAGCAATATTTTTTGACTTTCAGTACTTTCCGCGGCTTTCTTTGCTATCTAGATTGATGTTGGCAGTTGCTGCTTCAAGCGCATCCAGTGAAAGAGCATTCAAAGAACTCCGATGTGTGCTAGGCAACTTTACAAGACATCGCTTGGACCCGAAGAAAACAGCGTAACTCATCCATCTTAGGACCAATTGGGTGAAAGAAATGAAGTGAGATTTATTGTGTTGGTTGTCTGGTCTTTTTATTCAATAAAATCCGGTTTTTGACTATACTTTTTTGCTACTGTTTTTATTTATTAATAAAAGTTGGTGGAAATAGTAGTGAAACGTTACCATTACCTGTTATTACTGGCTTTAAAACCTTGAATACGACTTATTATGATAGCGATTTAGTGTGTGAACGGTCTGAAGTGTTTATGCTCAATGAAATATGGGTCAGAAATACCATGACCGGACAAAGTTTAAAGCCAATTTTTTCAATAAAATAAGAACATAAATGCATTTTTTGGTATCATCAGAAAGCCCTTGTTCTCCTCTCTTGATTAGTGTATCGCTTGTCGTTTCATGTCAATAAATTCCATGCTTTAGAATGTCCGATCTGAGAGCAAGCATTGTGCGACTTTGGGAAGAAGGGAAGAAGCAAAGTGAGATCGCTCGTGATGTGAATGTTCCAAAGCAAACAGTTTCGGATGCCATCAAGCGATTTAGTGAAACAGGCCGCAATGAAAACAGAGCATCAAGTGGGCGACCAGCTTCAGCAACCACTCCATCCGAAACTGTTTGCTTTGGAACATTCACATCACGAGCGATCTCACTTTGCTTCTTCCCTTCTTCCCAAAGTCGCACAATGCCTGCTCTCAGATCGGACATTCTAAAGCATGGAATTTATTGACATAAAACGACAAGCGATACACTATTCAAGAGAGGAGAACAAGGGCTTTCTGATGATACCAAAAAATGCATTTATGTTCTTATTTCACTGAAAAAATGGCTTTAAACTTTGTCCGGGAACTTTTCGGTCACATGGTAGCAACAAATGGTAAAACATAGGCGGTTGATGCCGAAACTTGGAAAATGGCAAAAAACAGCAAAATGAATTAAAAAACGGCAAAAAAATTTTTCGATAAATTTTGTCGTTTTTTGCCGTTCTCAAAATTAATTGTTTTTTAAAAAATTTTGTCGTTTTCCTGTCGTTTTGGCGTTTTTCCCTACCATGCTTCAAATACAAAAGAGGGATCAAGACTGTGTTTTGGATCATAATTTATGAGTTGAGTACTTATAAACAAAACTTATGCTCAATTAAATGTGAAATTAAATATATGCCTGACGATTCCAATTTAAGAATGGCAACTGGGTGCGATAGGGTGCAAACTGTCAACCTTCATCAATTCTACAACCTCTTGTGCCTCCATTTTCACCCTAGTAGCAGTTACCGCTGATAGGTGTGTGTTAGCTGACAAATTTAATTTTCCACTCGGAGTGCCCCTTTTTTGTTGACTGTGTATGGAGTTTAAATGCCTCCTAACTACTTTTTATACGCTTAAAACGATTAAAAAGTTGTTTTCCAACGATTTCCTTACTAATAAGTAAGAATTTTTAAAATTTTTTTTTTGCAAAAATTTACCTTATGCCTTGGCTCCCCAAGGCTGAATTACTGGAAAAGCATAAATAAACTCTGGTATGCATACATTTTTATGCATCCAGAGTCACTTTCGAGTGGTTTGTGTCTAAGGTATGTGGGTGTGTACATCTCAACTCCAAGCGCAGGGGGCTTGAGAGTTAGAGATGCGTGCTTTCACTTACCTTAGACATAATTCCGAGCAAGAATGATGATCAAAAAGGCGTAAAGAGACTATTTTTGCCCAGCTCCAGTGACTAAAACGCAGTAGAATAATTCTTATAACTTCAATGATTTTCTAGTTTATTTGCCTTGGGTGACCAAGGCAAAAGGTAAATTTTTGCAAAATAAAAAATCTTTGAAACCCTTAGTTTTTAGTGTGGAAAACGTCGGAAAACAACCTTTTTATCGTTTTTAGCGTATAAAAATTACTTAGGAAGCATACAAACCTTATTCACAGTTAACAAAAAGGGGCCCCAAGTACCTTTCCAAGTCCTACAAAGTTATCTTCAGGTACATGGCTATTTGCCATACACTAAAATATGCATTGTGGGAGACTAGGCCAGTCCTTTACATGATTCTAGCTATTTGGGTGATCAGTGCAATGCTTGCTTCGCCTAATTTAGTGTTGTATGATGAGGTATGTTTGAAGTCTTGTAGCCAAGATGTTGAAAAAAATGTGAAATCTTTCCTTTTTAACATTTGGTTTTTCATGCGTGGTAATCGCAGGTATCTAACTAGAATTTCTTGCCAAACACGATAGTAAGATTTTTTTTTAAAGTCGGTATATAGGGGTAATCAGCCCCTCTGAACCGGTCAAGTCGAGATTTCTGTTCATGCAATTTCAAAGGAATATATCTCGCGAATTTGGTATAGTGTTAATTTTATTTAAATTTAAAGTAAAGCACAGATCACGGGCTTTCTAATGACACATTGTTGGGGGGTATATGATAATTAAATGTGAAATTTTCGGTCCAAAGAAACAATTGCGTCATTTTTCAAAATTGCATGAATTTGAAATTAGACAGTTAGTCATACTTTTAAAAAGAACTTTCATAAGAAAATCGACCACCTGGACACGTGACTTTTCAAAACGCCCAGAAATGTTTCTTTTAGCTTTTGGAACAAATTTGCGTGAAATTGAAAAACTCTCAAAATTTGATCAGAAAAACGAGTTTCGGACTTAAAATGGCTTCTAGTTTCCATAGATGCCCGATTTTTTAAAAACTTCCCCCAATTTTTCAGACCAGATCCAGGGCTACATTTTGTTATATGACTCATTCTCTGAAATGCAAACCTCATCATGCAAAAATAAGTTCATGTACCTTTTTTGCATTGTATTTAACGTAAAGTTTGGACTTTTGATTGACCTGTACTCAAAATTTTATATTTTATAAGAAAAGTTGAAAATCTGATATTTATGACCTAAGTCTACTTTTCAATTTTTCGTCTGATGGACTAATAATAAAAACATTTACAAAAAATTGAAAAATCGAAAGTGTGGGGAGGTGAGGTTGAACTCGAGGAAAATGGCCTTATTTGCTAAGAAAAATCGTGTGATGGAAAGCTTTACAAAAAAATCATTATTTGCTTGAAAGAATCCAACCATAGTCGATTTGCTGCAAGTTACTTACAAGGAAACCTCGTGAACTTGTTTTTCACTCGCCAAGGGGAGTTTGGTCTCATTGGATAGCCAGTGTACGACTTAAAATCAAATCCATTGAGATCTCGGGCCTATAGGGCAAAACGTTGGGATAACAAGTCTAGAAAAGTGTTTAAAAACCACAGAGAGGACCAAGGCACTTTTGGAATTTAAAGGGGGCGACATACAATACCGACAAAAAAATGCAACACCCATATAATTTTTGAAAAATGCAAACTTAAACTAAATTTGAGCCTGTGCTGGGTGGCGCAGTGGTATATATAAGACCACACCAACGGCCGGTCCCAAGGATATCAAGACTCTACTGTATCTCAATTTTAAAATTATGTCTACTTTTTTACTGTCTTCCATTCGGATTGCCGCTTCAAAAGCAAAAAAATCGAAATTTTAGGTTTTTTCTCATATTTTCTCAACCTTGTATTCTTGTTTCTAACCTATGCTTGGGCCTAAGCCTAAGCGGTAACAAACATTTCGCTGTGTAGTTTGAAAAAAACGGTGCGTTGGCATTATGTACCTTTTGTCCCCAATGGGAAAAAAGCTACATAACGTAACACGCCAGGTTATAACGCATCAATTAAAAATTGAATTTATTGTCTACAGGGTATTTCAAATTTTTCTGACACTTTTAAGCGGTCATAACTTTTTTTAAAGGCCGTTTTTTGAATTTCTGTGAACGCAGAACGACTCAGTTTTTGATGACAATTTTTTTGGTATATAATGTGAAAAACACGATGTTCGCTTGGTCCCCCCTGTTGTTTTGGCCTTACCCATCCAAAGGCCACCTATAGACCAGGAGCCAAACAACAGGGGGACCAAGCGAACATCGTGGTTTTGACCTTATATACCAAAAAAATTGTCATCAAAAACTCAGTCGATCTGCGTTCACAGAAAATCAAAAAACGGCCTTTAAAAAAAGTTATGACCGCTTAAAAGTGTCAGAAAAATTTGAAACGCCCTGTATTTTTAGGCTGATGTCCCATGTGTTTCAACATGGGACATAACAAAAAGAGACTCTATATGCATTTTAACTACCAAGAAACCAGTTATTTTTCGCTTTTGGCTAATCTGGATGGGGTTCTGAGCGATGCTGAAAAGGAGAGGGCTTAGTGTGGTGCATATACTCATAACCGAGATTGTTAGTTCAAATTCCTATGAGTGCGAAATTACTTTACACAAGAAAGAAAAATTTACTACTTATGAACCTGTACCTGCGTACTGCTACTGGGTATCACATCCTTTGTAGCCTAACCTGGTTACCATCACCTAAGTAACACCGCCTGGGTACCCCTCTTGGATATGCCCTACCTGGGTACCCCTCACCTAGTAACACCACCTGGGTATTATCACCTGAGTACCTTTTCCTAGGTACCTTATAAACCATGTTTGAATTGGATTGGACTATGGATCAGACCATGTTGGGAGATGGATCATTACTTAGATAATACTTAAATACATAAGTAGGAAGTTGGAAGTTTATTGGAGCCACCCTGACTTCACTATCGACACCGACATCCTACTTCCGAAATCCATCGGAGCCACTAATTCCTACTTGGACATTTGACTTCGACATACTACATCCATCGAAGTCGAGCTATAACCCCCCAAGCTCCTGTGGCTTGGAGTTGAGATGCGCACACCCACACTCCTTAGACACAAATCACTGGAAAGCGACTCTGGATGCATGAAAAAGCATACATGCCAGAGTTTATATATGCGAAAGGTCCAAGTATTTAAAACTATGTTCAACATCTTCATTTTTGCTGGTGGGCCCCTCTAAAATGGCCTCTATCCCAATAAAGCTCATGATCCCCTTCAAATTGTTTTTTAGTCTTTTTTGGCAAAATTACTACTTAAAAATAGTTTTTAGACACCCCTAAACAAAGTTGATTGGGGGGAAGGGGGTGGTTATGACACTAGATCGATATCAATCAAAATATGTTGATATCGTCAGATATTCATCCTCCACATATCGTGTGTTGAATATATTGTGTGTTAGTGTACCTTTTTCCAAAAAAATTAAATTGGCGCGTTATAACTTGGTGTGTTACGCTATGTATCTTTTTTCCCATTTGGGACAAAAGGTACATAACGTCGATACCCCAAAAACAGCAGAAAAATAAGGTCTTATTCAAAATATTTGATGACAGAATGCCAACCTCGATTTCGCCCTTCGAAGTGTTTGACACGCCGTGAAGTGAGCAGCTTTAGGGCGAGTTTGGTGAGAGCGGTTTTCGACATTTATATGGCAACTCATTTTTATAGAATTTTTCAAAGAAATTTTGCAATCCGATGTTGATGTTTTTAACCCAACTTTTAATTTTGTACAACTTTTGTTTACATTGCAACATTGGGCACTGAACGCAATGGGGTTCAAAAATGACATTTAAAAAACATATGACAAAAATTAACAATTTCAAAATTAATTTATGCTTAATTGTTTCACAGTTAACATTTAGTGAAATCAATTGACTATTGTGAAATAATTATTGACTTGCGAAAGGGCACGTAAAAGAGTTACTGACAAACATATCAAAAAATAGTACAGTGTAATTCCGATTTAACATACGACCAATGAGTCTAGTTTTATATCAAAGTAGCTCCTAGGATTGGGGTGGTATATCAAAGTAGCGCCAAAAGTTTGATTTATAGAAAATGTATATACTACTTTTACTATGGTTTTTAGATACTCTACGACCTATTGCCACCCAATGGTACAATAGTCGCCAGGCTGTGTGTGTCCACCCAAGACGACTTCCTGCACTTTATTATAGTTAATCTGATAATTGCCTTTCTCGTGCCTATTGTTCTTATAAGCGTGTCTTATGCTCTCATCTTCAAAACAGTCACCAACCATCAAAGTCTGGCTGTTGCAGTGGATGCCAGGGTATCATTTAGCCATAAAAACACATAATAAAAATCTATTTTTTAATAGATTCGTGACGAAAGAATTAAACTAAGGGTAGCCCAAATGATGCTGACAGTAATTGTGCTTTTTATGTTATGCTGGACGCCTCTCTATGGTTAGTCACTAGTACATGTTATGTATTTTGTGTATAATTTTTTGATTTTCTAGGTTTATATTGCTACTTTTTTATGGCTTCCAACAGGGATTCATCATTTTTTCAATTTGCTTCGTCAGTGCTGAGACCAATTTTCCAGTGGTTGTCTCTCCTGTCAAGCTCGCTAAACCCACTTATCTACATAGCTTACTCACAAAAATACAGAAGGGCATTCCATCAATTATTGTTACTACCCTGCAGAATGCACTACCAGTCCTTTCAAAGGGCGACGAGAGCAACGCTGAGGTTACCTCCTTTGCGCTCCACGCTGGCACAAACTGATGAACAAGGCGGTCAAGTGTTCGATGCATCTAAATATGGAAGAAAAGTTTCCCTACAACATCACTACTTTCAACCACATGAATATAATGGGTAAGTATACAAAAAGTAGGACATAATTAACGTCACCTGGATATAACCCCTCTGGACCCTTCAGCTGTTCTAATATCTAAGGTGGTTTTACATCGAGGGTGATTTGTTATCGGAGTGGGGTTTATTTTATCGGAGTGCCCCCATATGCACGGTTGATTGTATAATTTGTTGACTAAAAATCAACTGTGAATAGATGACGACAAGTTGACGATAAAATAGTTGACCATGGGTTAACTGTGAAATAGTTGACTAAAAGTTAACTGTAACAAACTAGATTAAAGAGGATAAATAAAATACTCACTCATAAGTCCAACAAAAGTAAAAAGGTGTAAGTAAATACAGCGTCTGTTCAGATTGATGCGCAAACTATCTGAACAAACCAACCAGCTAGGATACAATTACACAAATGGAGCTCCCAGAAAATATTCACCTTCACCTGGATATGGCTCTTCACCGGGATTGTCTCCCACAATAGACCACGCTGCAAATCACAAACAACGAGCACCTCCTCCAAAACCGGCTAGAAGACCCCCTTACAGGCATTCTCTCGCTGTGCCTTCTCTTTCCAATTCTGGCTCTAGGCAAAGCATTGAGTACTCTCAAATCAAGCAATCAACAATGGAGCCTGTAATTGACGCGCTCAGCAGCCGACTAAAACTAGACTTAAGCCAACTGGACAATCAACAGAAAGTGATACTAGATGTGAAAAAATCACAAAAATGCACAGCCAAAATGAATTTAATGAATCTTGGCCAACAATCAGAGACTCCAAATTCTGTTGTGTTACTCAAGTTGAGTCCAGTAGTGGCACATATATAAATATATATATATATATATATATATACAGGGTTGCCCAAATTTTCGCCACTATTTGTTTTGCTCGTATCTTTTCAAATTCATTGTGTCTCGACGAGATCTTTTTTTTTCTATAGCCAAGACTCTAGGCAACAGAATGACACCAAACATGCATAACAAATGTTTGTTTTAACATCAACAAAAACATCAACAAAGTGTAACAAACAAAAACAACAATTTTCATTCAATATTTCCAAAGGCTTGTTCGACGCTTCGACCTTGGACTTCGAGGCATCGATGAAGACGACGACCATAGCTGTTCATTGCACGTTGGACCATGTCTGGCGGTAGTTCTTGAAAGGCTTGGATGATTCTTTGCTTCAGGTCCTCGAGATCGGCCGGTTGCGTTCGGTAAACTTGGTCCTTTATCCAGCCCCACAAGAAGAAGTCGCATGGCGTCAGATCAGGTGAATACGGTGGCCAACGATACGGAGCAGGACGATTAGCAGAAGAGCAACCCATCCAACGATTCGGAAACTTCCTGTTGAGCCAATTGAAGACGTCCAGGTGATAATCAGGCGGCGCTCCATCCTGCATGAAAATCATTTGATTGAAAGCATTCTTCGGGCCATTGTTGCACGACCGGAAGAAATTGACAACGAAGAAGATCCAGATACGTTTCATGATTCACGTTGCCTTACAATGAAGATCGGACCGACAATTCCTCTCGTTCCTATTGCTGCCCATACTGTAACCCGAGGAGAATGCAATGGTATTCCATTTGAGCTAAAAATCAAACATTTAACAGGTCAGCACATCATGAAAATATGATTGACGAATGACAAATGAGGTGTCATTCTGTTGCCTAGAGTCTTGGCTATCGAATAAAAAAAAGATCTCGTCGAGACACAATGAATTTGAAAAGATACGAGCAAAACAAATAGTGGCGAAAATTTGGGCAACCCTGTATATATTTATTTATATATGTGCCACTACTGGATATATGGATATATCTACTATATATATGACATACATAACATTTTGACTAAGAGATTGTTTTAAATTAGCGCTGTATTGTTTTACTCACATTCTCATTATAGAAGCGAGGTTTAATTTGTACGTATAATTACGGGTATAATGTATATTAAATTGTAAATAAAAAAATTACTTTATATTTATACAAATTAGTTAAGTATAAATTAATGTCAAATGTTAGATAATTAATTTCATTTAAAAGTGAGCTGAAAAGCTCATACAAACATTGATTCAGTCGAGTCTTGCTAGTGCCACTCAGCGAAACAGCTGATGGCAATCTGATGCCCAGATTGTTTGATAAAAATAACGAGTACATTTTCCGTCTCTTCACACATTCCTGAAGTATGACGGAACCGCTTGCATTCCCTCCACCATCGATGGCATTTCGAATTATCGACTTTATCAGAAAATTATGTGCATTAATCAGCTAAAAACGAAATTTCAGAATTGCTACCATGTTGCTGAGAATTTTTCAAATTGTGGGGTGTTGAACAGCTTTTCGAGATCTGACATGTTGTACTAACAATTGTTCATTTTGTCTCTAACGCGCTTGAAAATATGTGGGCGGAAGGGGCGAATAGTTTTAAAGGTCACAAATATCATGGTGGTAAATGGATCACTGTTTTTCTAAAAAGAGCTCCTGCACTCAAAGAAAACACAATAAACCGCTCAGATGAATAAAATATATAATTACGCGGTAATTTATTTTTTAAAGCAATTTTTAAGCAAACTCATGAAATGACACTACAAACACTACAGACACTCAAAACAACTTTACTGAGGTGGGACTAAGTATTCGGTACCGCTATAGCGAGCATGCCTTAATAGCGCGGGTGAGGTTTGCTTTATTTGCTGGCCAGCCGACCAAATTTATGCTGATGTGTTATTATAGCGAGACTAGATTGTATAAACATATTCCAAAAAGCAGGTTTTATAGCCGTTTCCTATCTCTTTTGAGTGCAGTCGAGACATAAAGGCACCCTTGCTATGAAAGCACTAAAATCCGGTTCATTTCGTCAGGCTATGGCGTATTTTGGTCCTAGTGCTGCGTGTCTTGCAAAAAATAGACCGGATTCGGCACTAGGACCAGTTTTTATTATAAATAGACCCTTACATATAAAAAAGCACCTGTCAGTTGTCCGAAAAGTCTTGCATTGACCCCAAAGTGACTAGCACTTTCTGTTAGGTCGCAAAATTTTTTATTTATAAAAATTTGAAAAAATCATTGGCGGGTTCACATATAAAATTTTTCTTCTGAAAAAGTCAATTTTGAAACCCTTAAAAATTTTTTTCCTATCAAAATTAAAATTTTTTGCGATCCATCAGAAAGTGCTAGTCACTTTAGTCTCAATGCAAGACTTTTAGGACAACCTAATAAAACTGGTCCTCCACTGTATTGCATAAAAATTACATGGATTAAAAGACCATGGTTTTTGGACGCAGCGGCGTGTGCATAATTTGAATTGGCGGGGGACAGATCTCTTTCGTCTAGAACTGTAGTTGAATAGTTAAATTGACCGATCAAAATCTTTTTGAGAATTTGACCGGTCACATTCTCGATCAAAATCTATTTTTTCGGTCAAATTTGGTCAAAATCTTCTATAGCGTAAAAAAGAAAATAGAAACGCAGCAAATAAGAACAAACAACTTTATTTTATCAAACAAACAAAGAAATCTTCTGGCATACATCTTTTGATTCACAAAAAACGAAAAACAGCACTATACAGAGCTTCGCATTGTAAGGGGCGCTGAGTGTTTAGCGAGAGTTGACTATACAGCCAGGGTTGACTGCGTAGCGACAGTCAACTGTATATCAGCCGGTTATTCATACATTCAAAATCGATTAGGCTTAGGGATTGCATCTCAGGTATTAATATCTCTTATTATTTTATGTGGATGTGGAAAACTGACCCCTTGGTCACAGTGAGGGCTCGGAAATTGGTGCCTAGAAATCGTCATTTTGTTTGTCTAACTGCAAATCTGATATAGGAAACCCCCCATAATTAATATATGTTTACGGCGGGTTTCCTACATCACATTTGCATTTGGACAATCAAAATGACGATTTCTAGGCAGCACTTTGTTTCGACTTTGACCTCTCACTGTGACCAAAGTGTGTTACTATTTACAAGAAACATGTTTAATTGTGAAAATGACCGAAAATAGTGTCATTTGAAAAAAAATACAAGTTTCAAGTGTGAAAAACATAAATACATTATACAAAATACATTATACATAAATGTAAATTTTGTACAACTTTTAAGATAATCTGGATCCAATATTTTAAAAGATTTTGACGATTTTTAAGGACGATCAATATAAGGCCGGTCAAAATCTTTATTTTTAGTGAGAATTTGACCGGTCAAATTTTCGTTTCACAACCCTAAACTGTACTCATTTGAGTACTCATTTGAGATTTCGAACGACTCGAAAGAGTACAGTGTCCCCAACAAAACCAACTGCACCATCCCGCCAACCACCTAAAACCACCCTCACCCCCTGTTTAACTTAATTAAATAATTTAGCGTTGGCTTCAAACCCTTGTGATGTCATTTCGGTAGTATTTTCATATGTAATTTGACGATGAATAACAAAACCAATTTAATATGAAACAAAAATAAATACTTTATTTCTATTACACTAATTTTGCATGTAAGACAATAGGAAATAACAAAAAGGATAAAATTTGAAGTTTGTTCACACTCTAAGTAATTATAAATCAATTTTGTAGATTATATCGAAAGGTGAAAGATTTTGTGCACTTTTCACTTCAGTTTATAGTGCACTTTACTATTACTTTAAGTCGAATGAAAACAAATCGATTCTTTGTCGAAAAGTTTTCGCTTTATAAACACTCAAAATGTGAAAGACGTTTGTTTTGGCCTTTGGGTTTGAAATTAAAATCCAACACATATTTTTAAAAACGATTTTTAAAGGTTTTGGGTAATTTTCTGTTATCATGGCCTGACTTTTCAACAATATTTTTTTATAATTTTTGTCTATTTTTAACTAATTTTGTTCGGCAAAGTGGCGTAACAAGAAGTGCAAGGGTGCTAATTCCACTTTTCTGTGCTATGCAAAAAGGGGTGAATTTAGAAAATTAGGCTGTGACAACAGAAAATTACTAAATTTTGTAGTAGCTTATGATAGCTACCGATTTTGAATTTTGGTAATAGTGAACTACCTGTTTAAATACGACTCAAGGCAAGCTAGGCACATGGAAGCTAAGGAAATTACAGAAAGGAGATTAGAATGTTTGCAACACTTAGCTAAACTAGTAATAATAACAACAATATATGGCCACAGAAAAAGTGGAACAAATAATTTGAACTCCTGACCATAAAAAGATACTTAAAGCTGAAAGTTTAGCTAAACAAAATAGATTGGAGTCACAACTGGCTATGCATTATACGAGAAAATAGCAGTTTTGCGTTGGCCTTTTTGTTGTTCTTTTTGGTTGTGCTTAAACGCTGGTTATGCCAACGTATGTTAGAACGGACTTAAACATATGTTTTTACTGTTTGTAGTATAAGAAACATTTTTTAAATTTAATCTGGCACAAGCCAAGAAAAACAACAGGGAGGCTAAAACAAAACTGCACTTTTGCTCGCATAGGGTCACTGGCTAGCCAATTCAATTAAATGACTTTTTTTGAATTTAGAGTTGGAAGAAAAAAAGGTACAGTCGAATTTCTATTCAGTGAATTTCCCTCAAGTTCGTCCTCTACGTCCTTTTTATAGAATCTTAAAATATATTAAATAAGTCACGGGTTTTGCTTATTAGAGGAAAAAATCTTACGATTCTAAAAAAATCCTGTGAAAGTTGGGGTACAAAGTGCCCAACCTAGCGGCGAAATAAACTTAAGTGGAGGTCACTAAATCTAGATTCGAATGTACAGGACTATTATTCAAAACTATATGTACAATTTTTCGCTTAAAATCTTTGAATTAAAATTTGTGCTAGCATTCCATTTTTATTGTTTTTTAGTGAAAAATAGTTGACGTTCTAATTGAAGAACTCCCAGTTAGGTTAATTACTGTAATGGATTTTCTTAAGGAAATCAATAAATCAAGAAAAAAATATGCGTGTAATTTTGAATAATCCTGCAGTTAAAAAAGTTGTCTAAGCACACGCACGTCTACACAGGCACTTGATTAAGCAAAAAAATAGTTCCGCTGTAAATTACAAACTTTGGTTTTAAACAACATGTCCGTTGGTAGGCGCAGTTTGCCGATTGCTCAAATTGTCAGCAACTACAATTTGCATAGAAGGGTTTTCCTTGCGCTGAAAAAAACAAAATTATGAAATATAAATCCGAAAGGTTATTTGAAAATTAAAAATTTTACATTCTCGCTACTTTTATCTCCATTTCGTGAATTGCTTTCAAGGAAAGGAACTCTCTACATTTGAGAACAGACTGCAACATCATTGCTTGCACAATGATTGTGACTATCACAACTATTAGCATAGAAACTAGTGGAGGGTGCATAGTAGTTTGTCCGACAGCAGTTTGGGGTCCATCACTTTAAAGCTGAATGGTTAGTTAGCATCTGTATATATTGTTAAAAGAGAACACTTACAGCAAAGCAAAGAACAGAAACAGCTCACCTGTGCAAATAATGCTATACACCAATATGAAAGGCAGCAAATACAAGGAATTTTGTTTTTGATGCCTAAATATGATTGTTAGATTTAGGCAAAGGCATACATAGGCTGCAAACGGTCCCAGTTCCCTGGTCCTTAAGATATTTCAGTAATTTTGTGCTTTGTGCCTTTTGGGAGAAAAAACTTGCGAATTTTCCAACACAAAATTCAAATCTTTTTCAAATCTCTGGCACGCCTGTCGCGCTCTTTTTGAAAATTGTGTTTCATCGCACACGAACATGCCCTTAACGCAAATTTATTTTATTATTTTAATTCAGGAAAGACTAACTATTTATGATGAGGCAATGCAAGTAAAAGAAAATCATTTTTGTGTCTGTCATAATGAGAAAGAACATAAGCTACCGTATTTATTTCTAATAGTAGCCCCGCGGCTACTAACTTTTAACCACCCTTTTTGGGGTTATTATGAACGGGGAGGTGCGCAAATCGGCCTAAATAGGCTGATTTTGGGGTATTGGCGGAAGGTGGCGGAGGATTGGCTACTATTTTCAACCCTCCAGGGGGAGGGGGTGTTGGTACTACAGAGCGGAGCTACATAAGATGGAGTAAATACGGTAATATGGTGTACAAAAATTACACCTCCGCTTAAAGCATTAAGCCCCTCATTTATATTTCATGTTCGAATTTCAAAAAGGTGATGAAATCCAGGCTTCACATTTTGGGTCCCTGCAGGTAACGGTATCAAAACTTTCCTGAATTTTTGTAATTCCTGAGCAGGAAATTTATAAGATTCCTGTCATATTGACAAACTTTTTCAAGATTGGGCTCCACTATTTTTAACCTTACTATTTTTAGCTAATTATTTAACAGTTTACTTACCGTTAACTTTTTACAGTTTACTTACGGTTACATTTTTACAGTCAATTTGTGGTCAACTATTTTACTGTCAACTCATTGTTATTTTACAGTTAATTAGTTGACCACAAATTAACTGTAAAAAATGTAACCGCAAGTAAACTGTTAAAAAGTTAACGGTAAGTAAACTTTTAAGTAGAAAAAGTTCAGAGTCTTATGGCTTGGCCAACTTCGCAGAAGTTCATCTTCGATTTTATGTCGAATAAGCTAATAAAACAAATTTGCATGAAAATTTAAAAATTGAAGGTGTCCAGAGATAGGCTGAACTTGCGGTCGTAAGTAAATAGCTTTTTAGTTTTGCCAACAACAGAATTCAACGCTTCACCCAATGCGTTAACAATTTGGAGAAATAGTTCGCTACTTCCCATTTTTTTCGCTTTTTATTGCAAATTATCTTAATTGACTGATTTAATTTTTTCAAATGGCAAGTTCAATTTTAACAGAACCTATTTCTTGGCTCATTATTATTTTTAGGTGAGCCCTGCTTCTTATGTAGAAAAATAGTTTTTGATTTGTATTTTGTATAGTATTAGAAAAAATCGCTAGAATCTAGTAAACACATTGTCAGTCGAAAGTCTGTCAGTTTATATAAAAATAAAATAAAAATGAGTATGAGCAGGATAGAAACAGGGTGGCTATAATGTCCTCTTTTAGAGGGCAATGCCCTTCTTGAAATTTCGCCTTTTTATTTGACAAAAAGAGGGCAGAAAATTGCAAAATCGAGTCTACATGAACGGAATGCTTTTACTTGTTGTGTTTGCCACTTTTGTTGTTTTCTTTTTTCTTGTTGTGTTTTGCGAATGCATTTATAACCAGTCTTGCAATAATTGAGTATTTTTAGCATGGGCGATTGCTGATATTTATGATTGGTTTGAATGAGTTAGTTTTAATGTTATATGTCCCGATTGCTTTGCTCTAGTGAAATAAAAAAATTTGAGAAATTGTTTTTGTGCAATTTTGCATGTTGAACCATTTTAGTGTTGCGTAGTAGGAATATTCATGATGCCCTCTTTTCAAAAAGTTCACTTGTAAATGCCCTCTGTTTGTGATCGCATACTCCTTTTCCAAAAATGATATGACCACCTGGATACATATTGTACTTTTTAAAAACTTCTTGTACTTTTTTTTCAGGTCTTTTAATTTAATTAATTTAATTTTTTATTTTAAATTTTAGTCAAAATCTTTTTCTTTGTTCACCACAAAAACACTGGACAAAATGACTTTTCTTCGAAAATAGACAAATGTACTTTTGTAAATTTCATTGCTGAGTAAGAGCACTTCACCTAACAGCCTGTTATCGACTTAATTTGGTCCTATTATTTGACTCCGCTTTTTAATCATTTCTAAAGAACTTTCAGACAAACTTATAGAATCTTCACTAACAAAAAGTTGGTTAGATTCTAATGGTCATTTGGTTACTTTTAAATCATTATCTGTGAAAAATAAATGCCTCCAATTGCACTTTCTCTCACCACAGTCGAGTTTCCTCATAGTACTCTTATGTGGGACCTAAAATGATGTCACTAGAGGAGACTCGACTGTACGTATATACACATCTCTGTTCACAACTGCGAACTTTTCCTCAGCCATCAATTCATTTTGCCATAAAACAAGTAAGAACAAGATGTGGAAAGTCACTAAAGAAAAATAATGAGGCAAAAGTCATATGAAATATATGTTTCAAGGCAAACTAAACTTATGACATTAATTTCAAAACCAAATAAATCAATAAAAATCATTTGCAATATTAAAGCCAGAAATCTCCTTTCTGGATTTCACTTTCACGCATTTTTGACCTACTTTATGACAAAATTTGAAAGCTAAGAATTTTAAACGCTATGTACTAGTTTTTATTCTTATTTCGATTGGCTGTTCCACTTTTTGTTTTTTATTTTATAAATTTTGACCTGCGAACCTAAATTCGGAATACTGATTTGTCGATTTTGATATTCTAGGTCACAGGTCAACATTTTTTTAAATAAAAAAAAAAAATCGCAACAGCCAATCGATAAAAAGTATCATATAGCATCTAAAATTTTCAGCTATCAAATTTCATCAAAAAGTACGCCAAAAATGAATCAGAATGAAAACCAAAAATCCCAATTTCTGGATTTTTTAGCAATCATAAAGCGAATCTATGTACAAAAAATATTATCAATTTTTGGCACTTATATAGTTCCCCCATACTCGGATTTTTTGAAAAGTGACCTACAATCACCTCCCAAGCTCATTTCTTCTGCTCAACACGATTAAAAAAGCATTTCTAAATACTTTCTAAATAAAATAATTTGAATTCTGTCAAAAAAATTTCCTCACACTCCTCAGGGGTAGATGGTCTTTTCAAGCTATTTTCTACCAAATTTTGGCAATTTTTGACTTAAATGAAAGTAAAAATAATAGATTTTGAACAGGTTTTTACTTTCTGGGGCCTGCCGCATATAGAAACTCTAGTATGCACATGTTTTTATACATCCAGAGTCACTTTCGAGTGATTTGTGTCTAAGGTATGGGTGTATTCAACTCTAAAACCCCCTTCAACTATCCAGAGTCACTTTCGAGTGATTTGTGTCTAGGGGTGTATGTGTGCATCTCAACTCTAAACCCTTCAACCATCCAGAGTCACTTTTTGAGTGATTTGTGTCTAAGGTATGTGGGTGTGTGCATCTCAACTCTAAAGCCCTTCAACCATCCAGAGTCACTTTCGAGTGATTTGTGTCTAAGGTATGTGGGTGTGTGCATCTCAACTCTAAACCCCCTTCAACCATCCAGAGTCACTTTCGAGTGATTTGTGTCTAAGGTATGTGGGTGTGTGCATCTCAACCTAAACCCTTCAACCATCCAGAGTCACTTTCGAGTGATTTGTGTCTAAGGTATGTGGGTGTGTGCATCTCAACTCTAAGCCCCTTCAACCATCCAGAGTCACTTTCGAGTGATTTGTGTCTAAGGTATGTGGGTGTGTGCATCTCAACTCCTAAGCCTTCTTCAACCATCCAGAGTCACTGAGTGATTTGTGTCTAAGGTATGTGGTGTGTGCATCTCAACTCTAAGCCTTCTTCAACCATCCAGAGTCACTTTCGAGTGATTTGTGTCTAAGGTATGTGGGTGTGTGCATCTCAACTCTAAGCCCCTTCAACCATCCAGAGTCACTTTCGAGTGATTTGTGTCTAGTATGTGGGTGTGTCATCTCAACCTAAGCCTTCTTCAACCATCCAGAGTCACTTTCGAGTGATTTGTGTCTAAGGTATGTGGGTGTGTGCATCTCAACTCTAAGCCCCCTTCAACCATCCAGAGTCACTTTCGAGTGATTTGTGTCTAAGGTATGTGGGTGTGCATCTCAACTCTAAGCCCCTTCATGCATCCAGAGTCACTGAGTGATTTGTGTCTAAGGTATGTGGGTGTGTGCATCTCAACTCTAAGCCCCCTTCAACCATCCAGAGTCACTTTCGAGTGATTTGTGTCTAAGGTATGTGGGTGTGTGCATCTCAACCTAAGCCCCTTCAACCATCCAGAGTCACTTTCGAGTGATTTGTGTCTAAGGTATGTGGGTGTGTGCATCTCAACTCTAAGCCCCCTTCAACCATCCAGAGTCACTTTCGAGTGATGTCTAAGGTATGTGGGTGTGTGCATCTCAACTCTAAGCCCCTTCATGCATCCAGAGTCACTTTCGAGTGATTTGTGTCTAAGGTATGTGGTGTGCATCTCAACTCCAAGCCCCTTCATGCATCCAGAGTCACTTTCGAGTGATTTGTGTCTAAGGTATGTGGGTGTGCATCTCAACTCCAAGCCCCTTCATGCATCCAGAGTCACTTTCGAGTGATTTGTGTCTAAGGTATGTGGGTGTGTGCATCTCAACTCCAAGCCCCTTCATGCATCCAGAGTCACTTTCGAGTGATTTGTGTCTAAGGTATGTGGGTGTGTGCATCTCAACTCCAAGCCCCTTCATGCATCCAGAGTCACTTTCGAGTGATTTGTGTCTAAGGTATGGGTGTGTGCATCTCAACCCAAGCCTTCCATGCATCCAGAGTCACTGAGTGATTTGTGTCTAAGGTATGTGGGTGTGTGCATCTCAACTCTAAGCCCCTTCATGCATCCAGAGTCACTTTCGAGTGATTTGTGTCTAAGGTATGTGGTGTGTGCATCTCAACTCTAAGCCCCCTTCATGCATCCAGAGTCACTTTCGAGTGATTTGTGTCTAAGGTATGTGGGTGTGTGCATCTCACTCCCAAGCCCTTCATGCATCCAGAGTCACTTTCGAGTGATTTGTGTCTAAGGTATGGGTGTGTATCTCAACTCTAAGCCCCTTCATGCATCCAGAGTCACTTTCGAGTGATTTGTGTCTAAGGTATGTGGGTGTGTGCATCTCAACTCTAAGCCCCCTTCAATGCATCCAGAGTCACTTTCGAGTGATTTGTGTCTAAGGTATGTGGGTGTGCATCTCAACTCCAAGCCCCTTCATGCATCCAGAGTCACTTTCGAGTGATTTGTGTCTAAGGTATGTGGGTGTGTGCATCTCAACTCCAAGCCCCCTTCATGCATCCAGAGTCACTTTCGAGTGATTTGTGTCTAAGGTATGTGGGTGTGTGCATCTCAACTCCAAGCCCTTCATGCATCCAGAGTCACTTTCGAGTGATTTGTGTCTAAGGTATGTGGGTGTGTGCATCTCAACTCCAAGCCCCCTTCATGCATCCAGAGTCACTTTCGAGTGATTTGTGTCTAAGGTATGTGTGTGTATCTCAACTTCAAGCCCTCTTCATGCATCCAGAGTCACTTTCGAGTGATTTGTGTCTAAGGTATGTGGTGTGCATCTCAACCTAAGCCCCTTCATGCATCCAGAGTCACTTTCGAGTGATTTGTGTCTAAGGTATGTGGGTGTGCGCATCTCAACTCCAAGCCCTTCATGCATCCAGAGTCACTTTGAGTGATTTGTGTCTAAGGTATGGGTGTGTGCATCTCAACCCAAGCCCTTCATGCATCCAGAGTCACTTTCGAGTGATTTGTGTCTAAGGTATGTGGGTGTGTGCATCTCAACTCCAAGCCCCTTCATGCATCCAGAGTCACTTTCGAGTGATTTGTGTCTAAGGTATGTGGGTGTGTGCATCTCAACTTCAAACCATCTCCATGCATCCAGAGTCACTTTCGAGTGATTTGTGTCTAAGGTATGGGTGTGTGCATCTCAACCCAAGCCCCTTCATGCATCCAGAGTCACTTTCGAGTGATTTGTGTCTAAGGTATGTGGGTGTGTGCATCTCAACTCTAAGCCCCCTTTATGCATCCAGAGTCACTTTCGAGTGATTTGTGTCTAAGGTATGTGGGTGTGTGCATCTCAACTTCAAACCCTCTCCATGCATCCAGAGTCACTTTGAGTGATTTGTGTCTAAGGTATGTGGGTGTGTGCATCTCAACTCCTAAGCCCCTTCTGAACCATCCAGAGTCACTTTCGAGTGATTTGTGTCTAAGGTATGTGGGTGTGCGCATCTCAACTCCAAGCCCCTTCATGCATCCAGAGTCACTTTCGAGTGATTTGTGTCTAAGGTATGTGGGTGTGCGCATCTCAACCTAAGCCCCCTTCATGCATCCAGAGTCACTTTCGAGTGATTTGTGTCTAAGGTATGTGGTGTGTATCTCAACCTAAGCCCCTTCATGCATCCAGAGTCACTGAGTGATTTGTGTCTAAGGTATGTGGGTGTGTGCATCTCAACTCCAAGCCTTCTTCATGCATCCAGAGTCACTTTCGAGTGATTTGTGTCTAAGGTATGTGGTGTGTGCATCTCAACTCTAAGCCCTTCATGCATCCAGAGTCACTTTCGAGTGATTTGTGTCTAAGGTATGTGGGTGTGTGCATCTCAACTCTAAGCCCCATTTATGCATCCAGAGTCACTTTCGAGTGATTTGTGTCTAGTGGTGGGTGTGTGCATCTCAACTCCAAGCCTTCATGCATCCAGAGTCACTTTCGAGTGATTTGTGTCTAAGGTATGTGGGTGTGTGCATCTCAACCCAAGCCCCTTCATGCATCCAGAGTCACTTTCGAGTGATTTGTGTCTAAGGTATGTGGGTGTGCATCTCAACTCCAAGCCCCTCTTCATGCATCCAGAGTCACTCAGAGTGATTTGTGTCTAAGGTATGTGGGTGTGTGCATCTCAACTCTAAGCCCCTTCATGCATCCAGAGTCACTTTCGAGTGATTTGTGTCTAAGGTATGTGGGTGTGCATCTCAACTCCAAGCCCTTCATGCATCCAGAGTCACTTTCGAGTGATTTGTGTCTAAGGTATGTGGGTGTATCTCAAC